>JAXCGZ010013868.1:35000-49007 GCA_037179515.1 Halocaridina rubra | reverse complement strand
CCCACACACTCTTTGTCCCAGCAAGCTAGGGAGGGGCACTGTACACAGTTATTAACGTAAATAAACCAACAGATGTACAAACAATGATGAGCCCTTAATAATAATAATAATGATATAATCTCCACAATGCATCATCAAAGGAAAATTATTATTGCCAATAATAATAATAATATCTAAGGAGAATTATTGGAATAGACATCATGAAAGTAATGCAGAGGTATATTATCACCCAGCAGAGAGCTGGATATTTATCACACATCTTTTATGATCCCTTCACATCTGACAGGTCATTACACTCTCCATCTCTGTTTCTCTTTACGGCCTGATAAAGGCTGTCTTATTTTATCATTTTTTGGCCCATCCTGGTGTCACAATAAAAAGAAATAAAAAAAATAAAAAAAATCCCCCCCCCCAACAAACATTCCTCAATGCACTGAATCCGCAGTAGGTGAACCACGAAATAGCGAGGGAGTACTGTGTGTATATATATATATATATATATATATATATATATATATATATATATATATATATATATATATATATATATATATATATATATATATATATTATATATATACACACAGGGCCTAAACCGAAAAGAAGGTAGGATAGCTTCTTCATATTATCCAAATCCTCACCCCTCTCTCTATTGCTTATGACACAAAGAATATGAGGGTAGCACTCGTTCTCTTTCACCGCCAGGGATATCCCTATTAGTCACCTCGTATGACATACAGTTAATATGAAGATAGAATTCTTGCTCCTTGTGCACCATTTGTTGAAAGATAATATACAGAAATTAATGTAATATCCACTTAATGGTTAGGAAGTCTATTTTAGCTTTTCAGCCATTCATAGTTAAATTGCTCTTTAATCCTGAAAGCATTAAACATTGTTTTGCTTAGGTAATATATTGAGATACATCAGAGCACTACTAACTAAGATTTCTGCATCTGCTTGCTGTCATAGCTAGATATATATCTTTCTTTTTCTTTAGAATATTACTATTAGAATTGATTATTGATGTTTCACTGACTAGATTTTTATTAATTAATGTTTATCAGAATTATAAATGGAATCACAATAGTTTCTTTGAAGCAACTTGGAGTACTTTTAAATTGTTTATGTAAATTTGATGGAATCATGTACATTTTTGAACATTTAAAGTTAATAGGTGTAGACTATCTAGCTGGGCTTGTTGCATGGCTAATAATAATAATAATAATTATTGTTCATATGTTAGAGATATGTATGACAACTTTCATCGTTTGTGTGGTGACCTTATATTTTTCATTCTTTTTAACCTGGTGAGGACAGCAAGGTACTCACAACTGAACAAAATAAAGAAACAACAGGACTTCTTCATTATCCCACTTCGCCTCGTATATCAGCTGTGCTGTAGCAGAAAGAATACTCAGGGAGGATGGGATTGCCAACCATTTTCTCCCTTGTCCCTTTTAGTAGGCACTTATGGAAGAATTTAGGACAAAATTCTTCCTCTTCCAACACTTTGCAGGAAGGAACTGAAACGGATGAGGGAATGGAACCCTCGCAGTTCTTTTCTCATGAATAATTTTTTTTAATGCAAAAGTACAGACAAGTTTAGTCTGAATAGGATTATCTCTGCTACTTCAGTTTTCTTGTGTTAGTTATGGCCATAGCTCCATCAGATAAATATGCATTATGTGAAAAAAAATTTATGTAATTATTTCTAAAAGAATTTCTGTAAAGGTAGACAAAAAATAAGACAATGTTGATATATAAGGCTTTTGGTTGAACACTTATTCTTGAGGCCTTTGGAGACTACTTCAAAAAATTGTTGTAGTGGTTTTATAGTCAAGAGAATTTCATGTTCATTTTTATTAGATCACAGTACTGTATGTCAACTCTTTCTCTCTACAGTTGACCAGCCTCCCCCCTACTCTGAGAAACAGCTACCTTACAACCCCAACTATCAGCAGTGATGTAGCTGAATGAAGTTTTAGAGAGATGTCGACTCTTCCATCCGGTGACTGCCACTAAATACTGTATGTCATACATAATGGAGTAGATTTTAATAAAGCACCAGGACATAAAAGGTTTCAAAGATCTATCAGCATCTTAAGAACCAATTATATACATTATAAGTTTAAAAGGATCATTACCTTATGGAAAGACCCATGAGCAACTTTATTGTTTGTGCAAATTGAAGCATACAAGTTAGTGTAACCGTATTCATCTTGTGTCCTTTGTAAAAACGGTGCTTGGACAATATGCTACTGGACCGTTCGTACCCGGAAATCTCATTACTGGACAGTTTGTTACTAGGACAATACGTTACCAAAAGCTCAGATTTGCCTTAGTGTTTTGTTGAATCATTGGAGATTCATACTTTTTTTTTTTTTTATTGGAGTGGTAACTTACATGGTATTCATAATAATAATAAACGGGAGATATTACAATAAGAGTGTCATCTTGTAAATAGTTTTATTGATCCATTTACTACTTCTCTTAACTATTACCTTGATGGTAAATGAAATAAGAAAGATGGATGGTATATTTACTTTAAAAGGTACTCAGTATTAAAGTAATTTGGGTGCTAAAAAATACTTATATATGTGTTAACTACCCCCTCATAAACTAAAAACCTAACTTCTCTCCCTTTCTCTTTTTTCTGATTTGATTCGTGGTTCAACGACTTATACAGGTAACGTATTGTTCGGTAACGAACGGTCCAAGCGAACTGTCTGGGTACTAACGGTCCAGTAGCGAACTGTTCAGACACCTTAAAAATAATGAAGTGCTCTCAATTTTCCTTTTCATTTTTGTTCTCTGCATCTGTGAAATGTGGTGTACAAGTCGCTTTTAGTTATGTTGAAAACCTTTTTAGTTTTAAGGAATGCTGCAAAAATGTATTTTGAAACACGACTTTGAATATGTGTCCACAAAATTTTGTTGACAGTCTTTGCTAGGAGTGCTTCAAGACATACAGATGTGCATGTGACAGGAAGGATGTGAAGGATGTAACTGTATTGTTCTATTATATGTGACTTTTAGATAATACTTAGACGTGTTTTTGCCAATTTTTTAAGTAATATGAGATTACACTTTCTCCTCTGGAGAAGGCCGTTTTTAATACTTTGATTATAATATTTCTGTCATGGAAACAACTTCTTAAGGAAAGTATCTATAAAGTTTTGTCATCATTATATGTATCCTGTTGTTGAGAAGAGTTTCAAGTATACAGTACTCTTGTTGTAATTGTTTTTTTCGGTATATTTTTAATCACAAACTCTATTTTCTTTAAATAGTTTGATATCAGAGATTTATCATGGTACCTGTGTTTATGGCTTCCTTAAGAAGTAGTGGCATTTGCGTTATATCCGAAAAGGTTTATTATGGCATTGGAAAGAAGTTTGTTAGTGGTACATATAATAAATGAAACTATGAAGACTTATCACATTGGTATACCATCTTCAGCAATCTGTGAATCAGATACCTAAGTGTCAAATGATGTTTTTTAAAGGAGATCTTCTTTGACATATGCTATTCTCTAGTGGCTTCCATTAAGAAATATCAGGAGCCGACTTGAATCAGAACTTATTGGTTTGCCAAAAGTAGCTTCATGTAAACTGAATACTCGTAAATTTTTATGAGATTAAGCTTTGCTCTTTGTCAAAGGAGTTTTAGTTTTATATGTGAAAGAAGGATTTATTGTATCATAGTAGGGTTATACGTATCAAAGAGCAATTAGCCAGTATATTTTATGATATGTTTACTCTCTGCCTCACGGTAACATGAGCACAATACATAAGTACTGCCTTATAGAGCTGTGAGGGAGTGCTGAAACTTTAAGAACTAGGTAAAGCAGATAAGAAATGACCTTCTCAGACAAAGTAATTGTTATTATTCCACGTCTTTCTAAAACAATATAAATAACAAATTCCTTGTATTTCATAAGAATGAGCTAATCTGCGTAGAGGGTAGCAAGGGTGGCTCTCCCTCTTCCTGAATATGTTTTCTTGTTGGAAAACCATCGACAGAAGAGCTAGAACTGGCCAGTGAGGATAAAGCACAGTTACTTTGAAGCTTTTGTTATCATTTAGACCACCCTGCTGGCTCTAGTATTTTTTTTTTAATGCAAACAGAGATGAAATGAAGGTATCAACTTGAGATTTCCTCTCTCTTTCGCCATCGCATTTTGCCAAGCATTTTAGATACCTTACAGTCTATATTATAACACCGTAGATACCAGTAATTATTTTTACTTTCGTAGAATAAGGACATTATATTGATTTAAGGTATGTTATTCAGAATCACAGCACACTTCAGGCTCTAAAACAGTATCATACATAATAGTTTCTTATAGCTATATACGTAAATATGTAAGAGAATTGCTTTTTATAATTTTAAGAAACTAGTCATGGGAATGAACATTTAAGGAAAAAATGACCAGAAAATCAAGGAATTTTAGTTCATATTTTACATTGGATTCTTTAAGCTCTTCTTTTAAACAAGTACCATGTCTGATGACAGACGTTTGATGAAATACTCTGGAGACAAGAATTTCATTTTATGTAATGCCAGTGTCTTGGGTGCTTAGAGATCCTGAAATTATATAAGTAAGGAGGAGTCTATCTCTTAAATACAACTATATCTTTTGAATTTGTTTTGCAGCTTGCACACTACTGTATTTTGTTTTTATTATATTGAAATTAATGCTGCTATGGATTTTGAAGAAATCAGACTGTTAAGAGTAGTTATTTTTGGGTTACAGTATGAACGCAGTAAATATCCACTGTTGACAAAATCTTGATCATTAAATTGATTATGGTGTTTAAAAGGATTACCATAGATCAAAATTTCAAAATCTTATATCGCTTTTAGGTCTATATACCCTGTCGTGCATTTGGATGCTCAGTACTTTTCCACTATTCTTACTGGTAACTGCCTCTTTCAATGAAAATATACCAATTTTATGCCTACATCAACACTGAATATTCTTGGATATTCATTACACCTTATTATCCCTTCACTTCTGACAGGTCATTACACTCTCCATCTCTGTTACTTTTTACTTAATGTATTCTTCGTGCCCCGGCTCGATGGGGGCTGTTTTATTTTATTTTATTTTTTGGCCTGTCCTGGTGTCACAATCATAAAAAAAAAAAAAAAAAAAAATTATCTCGGAATAGAATCGTATATATATCATTTATAAGTAAAGCTACTTAGGCAGTTAAACAGATGCATGAAAAATTACATGTTAAGATTGCCAATATTCATGGACTTCTGTTAATTCACATCATATATAAAGAGTTTGATAATTGCAGAGACTCTATGATTATAGAAAAGTAACAGTAGGTGTAGAATAAAGGGATTTGAATATGAATGTGCTCATGTTCGAACAGGGATTGACACTCCTTTTTAATTAATTTTTAGAGTTGATGAATAGAGAGCGCAGTTTAGAGGAGAGAATGAGATTTTTTTTTTAATTTGTAATATGTGGAGAACGAATGCATATCTGCGAACATCTTAAGCAGTTTTTCTACGTATAGTAATGCACAAATACAGAAAGTTAGTATATCATACTACTGTACATGTATACAGTCGTATTCATTGTATATGTAATTATTAGTTCTATACCTGTATATCTATATTCATGCGTACTTGATTAGTATTGGGGGATGTACGTGCTCGTGATTAGTATGCCAAGACACTGTAGAGTAGCTGATTGGAGTTTGGTGAAGTTTCAGACTGTTTACAGACATACTGCTCTCTTCATTTTTTTTTGTTACTTATGTATTTTCTTATATTTTAAAAGTGCATATGATTCCTGTTTCTCACTAATATTTGTCTAGAGTATATACTACTCTGTGGTTCAATATTTATTTCTCTATTTTACATAGGCATTAAATGTTGTTACAATGTTAGTATATTCATGTACATGGTTTTCATATTTTTTTTACCTGTGGTACATTCAAAGACTGTATATTTACAATGCAATATGTTATGTTACTATAAACTTATGCCTTCACAGTGTTCATTGAGGTAAACATATCTTCATACCTTGCATTATCAAGTAGATATTTTAAATAACTTTGTGTACAGACACTCCCCAACTTACGAACGAGTTAGGTTCCAGAAGTCTGATCGTGAGTAAACTTGTTCTTAGTTTGTGTTTAAGTAAAAGAAACTATTGTACAGTAATACATATGCAGTACTGTACAGTACTTAGGCTAAAGACTGTTAAGCACAACATGAAACATAAGTACTCCAGTAATAATGAATTTTTATACTGTAATAATAATGCAGTACAGTGCAGTAATACATACATTAATACATGGGTAGATAATGTATAGGTTTTTGTTTGTATTTGTTAATGTTGGTATCTCGATTGTTCGTAAGTAGGGGAGCGTCCTTATTTTCTAATTATTACTGGTAAGCAATTAAAGCAACTGTTTCCCGTAGCAGTAAAATATAAGGTAATATGAATAGAATACTTCAAAATTTTCCTTGATATTTTTACAAATATTGCAGTTTCATGATAACTTCAAGAGGATTTGGGGGAAGCTCAGTAATGTTTTCTTAAAAATGATTGCTCTCTTGGATAAGTAAATATAAGCAATTTGGAGAGAGTTCACAGTTATTTTGAACAAAACTTCATGGAATTTGTACTCAGGCTACGGGTATGTAGTAGTATATTTTACTATTACTGAATGAGAAAGCGCACTCCTTATCAAAGAGACGTATCCCTAACCTTGTGTATATAAATAACTAAGGGAGCAAATATTCTGTATTTACTTATAATGCAAGTTTTATAGTTGTTTCCATAGAATACTTGATAAAATATCCTGTTAATGAATCTGAGGCTCGTGCATCAGTTAGTTGTAGTAAATTTAACCTTTAACTCTTCCCTCCTTCCTGTTTATTTTCTCGATGTAAATTGAGCAATTGAGAGTGTAAATTTAGAAAGAGATAGATGAAGTATGCCTTTCTCAGATCTTTTATACCAGATGTGCTTTAGTTACTGTCTTCTGAAAGAGAATGACGTAGAGAGCAAGTAATGCTTCCCTCGTTGAATAATTATTCATTCTACAAAGAAGTGTGGATTGGCCATTCATCCTCAGTTCTTTACATACCGTTTTGACCATCTTACTAGCTTCAGTGATATATGGTGTCATGTTTGCACAAGAACACTCGTACTTGGTTGTGGGAGAAACAGAATTCCAGCGTCATATTTTCTCTCTCTTTAAAGATTATTTACCAGAATCATAGGGATGGCAATCCCTGCCTTCCCATTTTTTTTCATGTCTCCATATAACTAGATACCTAAGGAAAGGTAGAGTGTGATGGAACTTATTATCTTCACTTTTCCCGTTACAGCTGAAGTCAATCTACTGTCTACAATATATGAAGGGTTTGAAAAATAATAATAATTATTATAATTATTATTATTTTTATGCAGATATATGCATTGTACTGTATAAATACAGTCTTCATTCTCTAGCATCCAAAAATAAAATTTGAATTAGGCTTCCCATTGATGAAGAAATGTTTTTTCATTTGGTATATTCAGAATAAGTAACTGATTAATCACTCATCTTTATTCCTTAGCTTTTGATATTGCAACCTAGTTGAAGTTTTCTCATACTTCTTTTCACATAGTATCAACATATCGCTCTGTAGAACCCTAGAGTATGGGTAATTAAGGTTGTACTGTATTGACACTTTTCAGTTAGTTGAAGACCTATAACAACATTGTATTATTCAGTGTTAAGTGTTAACAGATTGCTGGTATGAGTGTTTATACAGATTAATAATTGTTCCAGTGTTCGATGTTTTATGTCTTGAGAAATTTCCCAAACATGATTTATTGTCATTAATATATTAAACGCATCTTCAATCATTATAAATTTACTGATTTCTTTACTTGGGAACTTTTAAGCCATAATAGATATTGGTTGTATGTCATTTTACCAGGTGACTGGCTGTTAGCAATGAAATCTCCCTCTTAGAGTGACTTTCAAGGTTTAGCTATGCCCAACAGCTCAAGTAAAGGTTTCGTGTCAAGCTGGAGACTCATTTGACCCAACATCTTGTACAGCCTAGCTACTCCTATTAATCAGAAGTGGAATGTGATCAAAATTGTTACACGTTTATTGAAAATCTTATTGTTATATTGTGTTCTTTAGTCTTTAAATCCCTCTAGAGTTTTGGAGAAATTCTTTTTGAGCTGCTGTATAGTTTTGAATCTTACGTGATCTGCACCTTTATATAATTATATATAATATATATATATATATATATATATATATATATATATATATATATATTATATATATATTATATATATATTATATATATATTATATATATATATATATATATATATATATATATATATATATATATATATATATATATATATATATATATATATATATATATATATATATATATATATATATATCGTAGTTGATATGCAAAAGCAATTTTAAATTATAGCAGCACATATGACCTCCTGTACAGATGTTGATCATTTAAGAAGATGTATATCAGACTTTTAATAATTAAGTATTTAGAAAGAGATTAAAGTATATGTACTTTAAGTACTATAAACTAATATATAACATATGAACCACTTAACATTAATGCAAATTTTGTTTTAATGTATAGGCTAAAAAATAAAATTAAAACTCACAAAGTATTGCAATGATGCCGAGGTATATTGATGAAATATTTTTGGTTTACAAATATAGGATGCGAGTTAACTTTTTGACTCCTGTATTAATTAAAATGTGTGTGAAGAGAGCCTGTCAAAGCTTATAGAGTTGGTTTTGGACTTGTTAAACATGTATTATCGGGTATCACTTTGGCCTTTTCATTAATATGTTGCATATTATGTCCATAGAAATCACATCTTAAGAATATGAAATATCACCTCTCCCCTAATACCTATTTCTTTAAGTTAAAGAACTGCTAAAGACAAACTTGCATGTCAACATAATCTAATTACAAATAATCATCAAATTTATCTTTATAGATAATAATAATAATAATAATAATAAACTTTATTTCCATTTTACAATGGGTATTCGTCAGCCAGGACAAGCCCCAACCCCCCACTGTGATGTCCACCCACAGCAGTTCCTGCCAGTAAACAGCTTAAACTCTCGGTCTTGGACGGGAACCGATCTTTCGACCTCATGAATGCGAAGCCAGCGCGTTACCACTGTACTAGCCAGCAGGCTAGAGTAAGATTATAGTGTCTTTTTTACAGAAGTCTCAGCATTTTGTAATTTGCTCTTGTCAACTTTCAATTCGTTAGTTTTTATATATTTATTTCTATAGACATAATTCTTAAATCATCATCTCTTAATAGTGATGATTTTTGAGGAAGCTGTATATTGGTTTAAAGATGAAATTATATTATTACTACACAAACCTCTAAAGAGTGGAAATTTCTAGATTTTCTAGATTTTATAGTGGTCTGTCTTGTTCTTGTGGCCACAAATCAATCCTTTAGCAAAAGTCATTCCAATTTGGCGATTTGCATCACTTAGGTAAATATTTTTTTTTTATTTTTAATTACTATATTTGTGTGCCTAGATTACACAGTTTTGACAATATTATTTTGAAAAACTTTTATGTCATCATAGAAGTTAGACTAATGTTATATTGGTAAATTTGTTTATTACACATGGTATTGTAGGTCGCTAACATGTACCGAGTTATTTATTGCTCACCATTTCGAGCCTCTTCACTTTTAAAACTGCCAGGTTATCTCAAATCTGTATCTTTGTCACTGATCGAATCTCACCTACTGATATCCCCATAGTTATACAAATTTTGTATACAGTTTGAGACTTTTATAAATGTATGTAATCTCGTATAATAACAAACACAATGCATTGTTATCTTTTTTTTTATCACTCCTTGAAATTTTGGTGTTATCTTGTCATATATACTGCATAAGAGAATGGGCTTTATGATTATATAATTTTTCACACATCCATAAAGTTTGACTAACTGAATGGTTGGTACTGTATATGGATTTTAGTGTGAGCTAGCATATTGGTTGACAGCATCAAAAGGATAGCAGATAAATATAACTTTTTAATGGGTGTAGAAAAATTATGTGAAAGCAATATTATTAACACTAGGTAGAGGACCACTAGACTAAGTATTATTGAGGTGTATGTAGATAAACGGGAAGAGCATTTAACAAAGCAAAATTTAGGATGCACTTCTTATAGACAATAGCTTGCAGCTACAGGTAACAAAATAAAATTTTACTTGTAAGGCGAGTAATTTAACATTCACTACAACTTTTTCATCTCGGTAATGTTATTGGAATGTATATTAAACCAAGAATGTAGCAATGAATGTGCTGCTTGCCTTATATTTTATACAGTAACCTATATGTGCTATACATAGAAATATCTTAAGAAAAGTTTTTTGTATAAAAATCTACATTGATGAGTAATATCTAGTTGGATAATAATGGTGTTTTGGGAGAGTCTTGTTTTGAATGCTGATATAAGGAGAGGAAGAAAAGTGATATGTTGTCATCGGTATGTTCTCTGTTATAATGTGGATAAAAAGAACATAAGCACCAGGCTGTGGTGTACTCTCTTAAGAAAATTTTGAGTGAATATGCTACTACCAAAAACAATAGTCTTTGATAAAATGTATGAATATATCTGAGTATAAATATCATAATGCACTAAACAATTGCTAAATAGAGCACCATAAAATTCATACAAAAAAGAAAAATAATGGAGTACCAGTTTCCTTCACATAATACAGTCTTAGCTAAAGGAGACCATAAATAAATAAGAGGAATGAGACTCGTCGGTGACATCAACACTGAGGCAAAGTATGTATACACAAAAAAAGAATATGTCACGTGGTGTGGGTGAGTGAGCGAGTGGGTTCTTTTGGACCATAAATAATGACTGCATCCTGTCCAGTGTGATGATGCAATTGCTTTGCTTATTGTGCGCTATTGCAGGTGCAAGTTGACACTATCAAGTTGCCACCTTTACATAAATAACTACGATCTGGGTCTCATCCCTCATCAAAATACTCCCCCATCCCCCTCCCTATCACCACCACCTCATCCCCTACGTACACCACCTGCAACTTCATTGCTCATTCAGTCAGCATTCTCTTGATGGAGGAGTTGTAGTTCTTGTTCCTTATATGTACTTATATATATCTCTCTCTCTCTCTCTCTCTCTATATTATGAAGGTACGAAGTTTATCTACATCAGACTATCATAAAGTTGCTGTTCATTGTAACCATTTGTATATTTTGCTAACTTGTAATATTTAATTATTATCATTATTGTTATTATTATTATTATTATTATTATTATTATTATTATTACATATGCAGCAGCAGCATTGGTAGTATTATTAGGCCTTTCTTTATTTTGGGCACTAAAATTTATTTTATTTTTTTGCTATCTATAAGATATTTGCGTCATGACATATCATGATATACTTTAGATGAACAAGTTGATCATAAACGTAATTGTGAAATTCTAGGTACGCCCATTTTGTCAAAATTATAGATTTAGATATATGAACTCTGAAGAGAATTAACTTGGAATGTCAAGCATATGATGAAAGAGATAGAAAATATATTTGGAGCTTCTGGGGCTTAATGGGTTAAAAGAATTGATCTGCCTTACCAGTGGACCCCAGTTCTAACTTGCCTCGTTCCGAGATGATAAAGTGAAACTATAAATGGTAGAATAAGAAAGGACAGTAGTGGTGTCTGTCGTCAACTTTCCCTTTTCACTTCAGCTAGAATAATGAATGATGAATGAAAATGGCAATTCATTGATTAATCGAAGTACACCATGAGCACATGCATGAAAATAGGCATGCCTACATCTAACCGTAAGATTGATTATGTTTTCTATTTTGTTATATTGAACAAGCTAAAACTAACGAGAGTTTCTCCCGCTAGATGCTATATCTTAATCTATTTTCTCTTTTTTGTATTTTTTATTTATTCAGATAACTGTACATGGGCACTCCCAGTGATATTGCAGTTGGTAAACATTACAATCTATTTGGTTACGTATAAAAAAATATTAATAGAATTTGCAATTAATTTTAAATATCATAGCAAGTAATTGATAATAAAATATAGTGTAATAATTGATTAATGGCAGAAGAGCACTCTGCGATTATTAAGAGTAATATTATTATGGTTTACATGTATTAATAGCAGATGAGCACTCTACAATTATTAATTAAGAGTAATATTTGTAACAATATTTTCAATAACCCTTGTTGAGTACTATCATTTAAGTTAAATTTCCACTTTTCAACAGTACTGCTGCAGACAATTTGATGCAGATATAGAATAACAATTTTCAGGTTAGAGTAATAAGTGGGTTCATATACATATGCATGCATTAATTAGATGAGCAATAGAAACACCACTGGGGCTTCATAGTCATACATACCAAGGAGAGAGAGAGAGAACTAGAGTGAGAGTTTGTGGTATTCATTTCAGCAAAAGGAGTTATTCGTCCTTATCACAGATAAAGATGCATACTCATACACATCATTGTCATCTGAGGGTAACACAACAAAGGAAAGTGTATGTAATTAATCGCATATACATACACATATAAACCTGAACATACATACATACACACATAAACACAGGGAACAGAGGGTTAGAGTAAGACACTCAGTGTCTGAATGGAGAAGAGTTAGTAGTGGAGTTCACAGGGTTCAGTTTTAGGGCCACTTTTGTTCCTTGTATATGTAAATGACCTACCAGAGTCTGTAAATTCATTCATGAATATGTTTGCAGATGATGCAAAGATTGTGAAGAAAGTAAAAAACGAGAACAATGGTAGAGAACTTCAGGAGGATCTAAATAATCTGCATGAGTGGTCAGAAAAGTGGCTAATGAAATTCAATACTTCAAAATGTAAGGTAATGAGAATGGGTACAAGTGCAAGAAGGCCCAAGCTTGACTACTCGGTGGCTGGAGTACAACTTCAAGAGACAGGAAATGAGAGAGATCTAGGAGTAAACATACTGGCAGATTTGTCTCCAGAAATACATATAAATGGCATAGTAAGGGCAGCATATGCATTCTTATCAAATGTAAGGGTAGCCTTCAGGCACATGGACAAGGAAATGTTCAGAAATATGTAACCTATGTGAGGCCCAAACTCGAATATGCAGCCCCCTTTTGGAATCCGCACTTGAAAAAGCACATAGCTAAGCTTGAAAAAGTTCAAAGACATGCCACGAAACTGGTGCCAGAAATACGCAATCTCAGTTATGATGAGAGGCTGAGCGAATTAGACTTACCATCACTGGAAGCTAGAAGAGTGAGGGGGGATATGGTGACAGTCTTTAAATTCCTTCATGGTTATGATAGAGTGGATAGGGATCGATATTTTGATATGGCTGGCTCTAGAACTAGAGGTCATAGTTTGAAGCTTCGTAAGAAAACTTGTTTGCAGGATGTAAGGAAATACTTTTTCAGTGTAAGAGTAGTTGATAATTGGAATTGGCTAAGCGAGGAGGTAGTTAATGCTATCTCAATCCATAGTTTTAAGGACAGGTATGATAAGTATGACTAAGTATAAAATGGAACCGATGAGGAGACGGGAAGATACGAGCTTTGGGCTCTTTCCCGTAAACACAATTAGGTAATCACAGTGCCATGTAATAGAAGATAAATTTGGAAGGAAAAGAAAAAGAAAGACTGAAAGCCCTTCCCTTTCTCTACCCTGAGAGAGAATCACATCAGCTTAATCCATTATTACAATTATTGCTATTATTATCATAATTATTATTATTATCATTATTATTATTATTATTATTATTATTATTATTATTATTACCATCATCACCACCATCATCATTACTACAGCTTTTGTATATAGATAGAGTTACGAATCAAAAGTAGTAATTATTGATACATATAGACATAAACATACATATATATACATGTATATATGTACACACATATAAATATATA
>JAXCGZ010013868.1:12500-30000 GCA_037179515.1 Halocaridina rubra | reverse complement strand
TTTATACTTAGTCATACTTATCATACCTGTCCTTAAAACTATGGATTGAGATAGCACTAACTACCTCCTCGCTTAGCGAGTTCCAATTATCAACTACTCTTACACTGAAAAAGTATTTCCTTACATCCTGTGAAGAAGTTTTCTTACGAAGCTTCAAACTATGACCTCTAGTTCTAGAGCCAGCCATATCAAAATATCGATCCCTATCCACTCTATCATAACCATGAAGGAATTTAAAGACTGTCACCATATCCCCCCTCACTCTTCTAGCT
Organism: Halocaridina rubra; assembly: GCA_037179515.1. NCBI lineage: Eukaryota > Metazoa > Arthropoda > Malacostraca > Decapoda > Atyidae > Halocaridina > Halocaridina rubra. Next base: position 29,728 of record JAXCGZ010013868.1, on the reverse strand, counting down.
TCCAGTGATGGTAAGTCTAATTCGCTCAGCCTCTCATCATAACTGAGATTGCGTATTTCTGGCACCAGTTTCGTGGCATGTCTTTGAACTTTTTCAAGCTTAGCTATGTGCTTTTTCAAGTGCGGATTCCAAAAGGGGGCTGCATATTCGAGTTTGGGCCTCACATAGGTTACATAAATATTTCTGAACATTTCCTTGTCCATGTGCCTGAAGGCTACCCTTACATTTGATAAGAATGCATATGCTGCCCTTACTATGCCATTTATATGTATTTCTGGAGACAAATCTGCCAGTATGTTTACTCCTAGATCTCTCTCATTTTCTGTCTCTTGAAGTTGTACTCCAGCCACCGAGTAGTCAAGCTTGGGCCTTCTTGCACTTGTACCCATTCTCATTACCTTACATTTTGAAGTATTGAATTTCATTAGCCACTTTTCTGACCACTCATGCAGATTATTTAGATCCTCCTGAAGTTCTCTACCATTGTTCTCGTTTTATACTTTCTTCACAATCTTTGCATCATCTGCAAACATATTCATGAATGAATTTACAGACTCTGGTAGGTCATTTACATATACAAGGAACAAAAGTGGCCCTAAAACTGAACCCTGTGAACTCCACTACTAACTCTTCTCCATTCAGACACTGAGTGTCTTACTCTAACCCTCTGTTCCCTTCCTTCTAAGTAAGTTTTTATCCATTCCAAAACATTTCCACCTATTCTAGCCATTGATTGCAGCTTCCTAATAAGTCTCCCATGTGGAACAGTGTCAAACGCTTTCTGGAAGTCTAGGAATATGCAATCTGCCCAGCCCTCTCTTTCCTGTAAGATTTGGCTTACCTCATCATAAAATTCTAATAAGTTTGTTACTGTTGATCTACCTTCTCTGAAGCCATGTTGCCTCACTGACAAAAAGTTGAAGGATTCCAAGTGAAGAGAGATATGTTTCCTTAGTAGTTTCTACATAACTTTACAAACTATGCTGGTCAAGGAAACTGGTCTATAGTTCAGAGCCGTATCCCTCCTTCCCCTTTTGAAGATAGGTATCACATTTGCTTGTTTCCAGCATCTTGGAATCTCCCCCGACTCCAGTGACTCCTTAAATATGATACTTAGTGCCACTGATATTGTGTTTGCGCATTTTTTAAGCACATGAGGGGATATGTCATCGGGACCTGTAGCTTTATGAACATCTAAATCCATCAGCGCTTTGCATACCTCTGTGGCTGTAAGGTTGATGTTCTCTAATACCGGCCCTTGAGCTTCTATCACTGCAATCTGAGGGGGTGGGGTATTTTCTACTGTAAATACTGACTGAAACTCCTTGTTCAATTCTTTGCAGATCTCTTCATCCGTCTCAGTGATGCTTCCATCCGCTCTCTTTAGCCTTAAAACCTGTTCTTTTACCTTCAGTTTTCCTCTGATAAAGCTGTGGAAAAGCTTGGGATTTTCCTTAGCCTTCCTGGTGATGTCCCTCTCATAGTCTCTCTCTGCCTCTCTCCTTTTACTTAGGTAGTCATTTCTTGCTCTTTTGTATGTGTGTGTGTGTGTGTGTGTGTGTGTGTGTGTGTGTGTGTGTGTGTGTGTGTGTGTGGATTACCTAATTGTGTTTACGGGAAAGAGCCCAAAGCTCGTATCTTCCCGTCTCCTCATCGGTTCCATTTTAGACTTAGTCATACTTATCATACCTGTCCTTAAAACTATGGATTGAGATAGCATTAACTACCTCCTCGCTTAGCCAATTCCAATTATCAACTACTCTTACACTGAAAAAGTATTTCCTTACATCCTGCAAACAAGTTTTCTTACGAAGCTTCAAACTATGACCTCTAGTTCTAGAGCCAGCCATATCAAAATATCGATCCCTATCCACTCTATCATAACCATGAAGGAATTTAAAGACTGTCACCATATCCCCCCTCACTCTTCTAGCTTCCAGTGATGGTAAGTCTAATTCCCTCAGCCTCTCATCATAACTGAGATTGCGTATTTCTGGCACAAGTTTCGTGGCATGTCTTTGAACTTTTTCAAGCTTAGCTATGTGCTTTTTCAAGTGCGGATTCCAAAAGGGGGCTGCATATTCGAGTTTTGGCCTCACATAGGTTACATAAATATTTCTGAACATTTCCTTGTCCATGTGCCTGAAGGCTACCCTTACATTTGATAAGAATGCATATGCTACCCTTACTATGCCATTTATATGTATTTCTGGAGACAAATCTGCCAGTATGTTTACTCCTAGATCTCTCTCATTTTCTGTCTCTTGAAGTTGTACTCCAGCCACCGAGTAGTCAAGCTTGGGCCTTCTTGCACTTGTACCCATTCTCATTACCTTACATTTGAAGTATTGAATTTCATTAGCCACTTTTCTGACCACTCATGCAGATTATTTAGATCCTCCTGAAGTTCTCTACCATTGTTCTCGTTTTTTACTTTCTTCACAATCTTTGCATCATCTGCAAACATATTCATGAATGAATTTACAGACTCTGGTAGGTCATTTACATATACAAGGAACAAAAGTGGCCCTAAAACTGAACCCTGTGGAACTCCACTACTAGCTCTTCTCCATTCAGACACTGAGTGTCTTACTCTAACCCTCTGTTCCCTTCCTTCTAAGTAAGTTTTTATCCATTCCAAAACATTTCCACCTATTCTAGCCATTGATTGCAGCTTCCTAATAAGTCTCCCATGTGGAACAGTGTCAAACGCTTTCTGGAAGTCTAGGAATATGCAATCTGCCCAGCCCTCTCTTTCCTGTAAGATTTGGCTTACCTCATCATAAAATTCTAATAAGTTTGTTACTGTTGATCTACCTTCTCTGAAGCCATGTTGCCTCACTGACAAAAAGTTGAAGGATTCCAAGTGAAGAGAGATATGTTTCCTTAGTAGTTTCTCCATAACTTTGCAAACTATGCTGGTCAAGGAAACAGGTCTATAGTTCAGAGCCGTATCCCTCCTTCCCTTTTTGAAGATAGGTATCACATTTGCTTGTTTCCAGCATCTTGGAATCTCCCCCGACTCCAGTGACTCCTTAAATATGATACTTAGTGCCACTGATATTGTGTTTGCGCATTTTTTAAGCACATGAGGGGATATGTCATCGGGACCTGTAGCTTTATGAACATCTAAATCCATCAGCGCTTTGCATACCTCTGTGGCTGTAAGGTTGATGTTCTCTAATACCGGCCCTTGAGCTTCTATCACTGCAATCTGAGGGGGTGGGGTATTTTCTACTGTAAATACTGACTGAAACTCCTTGTTCAATTCTTTGCAGATCTCTTCATCCGTCTCAGTGATGCTTCCATCCGCTCTCTTTAGCCTTAAAACCTGTTCTTTTACCTTCAGTTTTCCTCTGATAAAGCTGTGGAAAAGCTTGGGATTTTCCTTAGCCTTCCTGGTGATGTCCCTCTCATAATCTCTCTCTGCCTCTCTCCTTTTACTTAGGTAGTCATTTCTTGCTCTTTTGTAGGTTTGCCAGGCATTTATGTTTTTTCTCCTCCTATACCTTTTCCAGCATTTGTCTCTCCACTCCTTAGCTCTTTTACACCCATTATCGAACCATTTCTCTCTGGCATGAATTACACCTACTTTGGTGACAGGTATGCAACAATCTACTATCTTCCCATATTTCTCACAAAAGATGTCATACATTTCTTGTACAGATTTGTTGTAAAATAAGGTTCTCCAGTCAATAACTGCAAAAAGCTCATTCATTTTGATGTAATCTCCTTTCGGATAGTTCCTCCTCATGTCCTCAGTGCCTCTACTCTCAGGAAGAATATCTTCAATGATATACTCCATCAACAACACACAGTGGTCACTCTTTCCAATTGGTGGTTCATACTCAATATTTTCAATATCCAACACATTATCTGTGAACACTAGATCAAGTAGTGATGGCTCATCCCCACCCCTGGCCCTTGTTGGTTCCATTACATGTTGGTGTAGTAAATTCCCTTGTACGCAATCTAGGAATCTTGACCCGAATGAGTCCTCACCACTGTGTGGGTCAAGATTTATCCAATCTATCTCTTTATGATTAAAGTCTCCCATAATCAAAATCCTACATTTTTTTTCCCGTGCCATGTTAACAACTGAGTTTATGACTTCAATAGTACCTATATGACTTTCCTCATAAACTTCAAGCCTATTTTGGTTCCTTGGTGGGTTGTATACAACAGTTATTATAATGCTCTCTGACCCAGTATTTATGCGAGCAACAAGAAATTCCTTGAACTCACTTTCTATAGCCAAGTTTATTTCTTCGACTTGAATCCTTTCACTTATGAGCAGTGCTATCCCTCCACCAGTCCTCTCAGATCTTTCAACCCTTAGTATTCTGAAACCCTTGGGAAAAACTGTGACACTGTTTATGTCCTCACTCAACTTAGTCTCTGTAATTGCTACTATATCTGCCTTACTGTTGTGAATCCTATCTTTTAATTCTACTGCCTTACCAGCTAATCCATCAGCATTTGTGTATAACAATCTTAATGAGGCCCCATCCCCTGATCTTCTGTCATTATCTTTTTTATCTCCCCTTTGTCTGGAAGAACTCTGTAATGAAAATTTTTCTTCTCTTCTTCATTTCTTTCATCATTTAACCTTCTTGCCTCTTGCAACAAGTTTTTTATCTTTCCCATCTCTTCCTGTGTTCTGTATTGTCTAATGAACACTTCTTTGAATTTTTGAAGGTCTTTTAGACTTTTTTTTTCAACAATATTTCCCTACATGTTTCCCCTCTCTCAAAGGTTACTTTTGTTGGTCTCGGCTTTCCTTCCCTCGAATATTTACCTAGTTGGTGTATGTTTACAATATCCTCGGGACCACATACTACTCCAAGCTTTCTTATCAGGTCTACAACCCTAGCTTTATTTTCTTCAAGTCTCCCCTGCCATGTTGGTTCCTGGGACTCGCTTATGCCTGAGATTACCACTGTCTTCTCCTTATCAAGTGCCTGTCTGATGAGTGGGTTTGCCCTTTCCATCACAACGTCTTTCATTTTTTCGATTACTGTCTCTTTATAGTCAACTGTTTGTATGTTTTCCAGTGCCACCACCTTTACAGCTTCTTTTACTGCCACATTCCCCTTTAGTGCATCAGCAAAGGAAGTTTTCATGGCATCATTTTCCATATTCAGCTCCTGGAACTCTTTTCTGAACTGCTCAATGTTTTCCTTAATCTGGACATTCCAAGCAGCAATCTCGTCTCTCTCAGAAGAGAGTAGTGAACTAACATCTATTTCCTTTAGGTTGTCATTCAGCTGTTTGTTTTTGTCTTCTTGTTTAGAAAGTCTAGATTCTAGTTGACTCTTTTCCCCTTCCAGCTTTTTTCTTCTTCTTTTTTTTCCTGCCCTTGTGCTTTATTTGCTTCCTCCAAAGATCTTATTTGCTCTCTGAGTGTTTCATTCTCTTTCAGTGTGTGTGTGTGTCCTTTTTCTCAATTAGTGTCTCGTCTCATGGCTTAGTTTGACCTTTTTTTTTATACTCACACGTCTGGCAACCCTGATAGAAAATGCAAGCACTGTCCACAAACACTCTCTCTCTCTCTCTCTCTCTCTCTCTCTCTCTCTCTCTCTCTCTCTCTCTCTCTCCTTGATATGTATGACTATGAAGCCCCAGTGGTGTTTCTATTGCTCATCTAATTAATGCATGCATATGTATATGTACCTACTTATTATTCTAACCTGAAAATTGTTATTCTATATCTGCCTCAAATTGTCTGCAGTAGTACTGTTGAAAAGTGAAATGTAATTTATAGCACTCAACAAGGACTATTGAAAATATTGTTACAAACATTACTCTTCAATTACTCTTCAATTATTACACTATATTTTATTATTAATTAGTTGCTACGATATTTAAAATTAATTGCAAATTCTATTAGTATTTTATTTATACATAACTAAATATATATATATATATATATATATATATATATATATATATATATATATATATATATATATATATATTTATATATATATATATATATATATATATATATATATATATATATATATATATATATATATATATATATATATATATATGTATGTATATGTGTATATATATGTATATATATATCCTGTGCCCTGTGGGGCGGGCACAATATCAAAGAATAGCCTCACCGTATTCCCTGCGTGTCGTAAAAGGCGACTAAAAGTGCACGTGGCGGGGGGACTGGGAATCCCCCCCCCTTGTACCAATCTCCTGTGAGACGTCAAAGAAGAAGGGGAGTAGAGGGGAGAATAACTTCTCCCCAAACTGTTTTCCTTTTTTGATGTCGGCTACCCCCCAATTAAAGGGGGAAACAGCCAAGGTATATGTATGTATAACTAAATAGCTTGTCATGTTTATCAACTGCAATATGACTGGGAGTGCCCATGTGCACATGTCCCCATGTACAGTTATCTGAATAAATAAATAAAATAAAAAAAAGATGTGCGCTTGTCTCCATTGTATAGAGAGTAATTGCAAATTATGGCGAGATAATATGGCAGAATTTATCATCATTTGTTTATTCAACAGAACTTTACCATATTTATTATTAATTTTGGGCCTTTGTTTCTATTTCATTTATAATTTTTACTCGAAATATTAACGGATGATTGTAAATTTGTTTGTTTTTTACCTTTGAATTATTATTTTACAATAAATTTTTGCTAAATTATGATAAATACAAAATTTTCATGTCACGATTATTGTAATAGCAACCAAACTTTTATGGAAATTTAAAGGCCAAAATAAGCGATTTTTTCCTCATGACTTTGGCCTTGTGTTCGTTCCATAATAAACGTCGGTGCGTATTTTTTTTTTTTTATAATAAAATGTGGATCAGGAAGAAGTGGGACCTGGAAATTTCATACTTCCTAATTCTTCAGTTGTGGTAAAGTTGAGGTCTGTAATCTTCAGTTGATCGCTGTTGATCAAGGCCAACCTAAATTCTAACCTAACCTGATTAGAGTTTAAAAATAATTTTATGTGGTTTATATATAACTGCATGATTGAATATGTACTTGTAAAAAAAAAAAAGTCTGTATTCTTCAGTTGGGGTAAAGTTGAGGTCCGTAATCTTCAGTTGGTCGTGGTTGATAAAATTCAAGGCACAACTCTTCATGAGCTCCAAAATTTAACACATTATTACTCATAAGACAGTTAATGTGTTACAGTTTTTTGCATTCTGACCCTCAGGGACAGATCTCATATTTTTTTTTTTATACTGGGATAATATTTGTTATGTTTTATTGTTTTTTGTTTCACTCGTCCAGTTTGCAGTTTCTTTGCCTATTGTGATTTTAATCGATATTTTAATTGTTTTGGAAATCAATTAAAATTGGGGATCATTTCTACCATTTTTTTTTTTTTTGGCTTCGTGTTCAAGCCCTAAAAGATAGTTTATTCTTAGTTGTACCAAGTTTGTTAAAATGTACCGAAACACACACACACACACACACACACACACACACACACACACACACACACACACACACACACACACACACACACACACACACACACGAAACTGGTGCCAGAAATACACAATCTCAGTTATGATGAGAGGCTGAGGGAATTAGACTTACCATCACTCGAAGCTAGAAGAGTGAGGGGGGATATGGTGACAGTCTTTAAATTCCTTCATGGTTATGATAGAGTGGATAGGGATCGATATTTTGATATGGCTGGCTCTAGAACTAGAGGTCATAGTTTGAAGCTTCGTAAGAAAACTTCTTTGCAGGATGTAAGGAAATACTTTTTCAGTGTAAGAGTAGTTGATAATTGGAATTGGCTAAGCGAGGAGGTAGTTAATGCTATCTCAATCCATAGTTTTAAGGACAGGTATGATAAGTATGACTAAGTCTAAAATGGAACCGATCAGGAGACGGGAAGATACGAGCTTTGGGCTCTTTCCCGTAAACACAATTAGGTAATCACAAAAGTACCAAAGCCAATTTCATCCTCCTCCTGAGGGATGGGGACAAGGGTGATACTTCCTCTGTGTTCCCCTATTATGATACGTATAAGTCTACTAAACGAGGTGGCGCGAAGAGACTGGGAAACCACTCCTCTATGTCTCCTTCCTACACAGAGTCAAGATATTTCACATCAAAGCTTGATTTGTTATTGGCAATTTCAGTACTCTCTCTCTCTCTCTCTCTCTCTCTCTCTCTCTCTCTCTCTCTCTGCCAGTAACACTTTTTGTATTATCATAAGAACATTCCTTTTAACAGCAGCTACCTGCTTTGGTATAGGCCAGTGTGGTCACAAGACTTTGATTCATCAGGTCGTTGGTTCGAGACCCGCCATGGTCTGAGGTTAGAAAGGGCATTCATTCGGGGTAAGAGTCATACTTTGCCAAAACTAAATTCCTTCTGGAAAAAAATGGCTACCGTTCTAGCCCTTGTTAGAAAAAAGGAGTTAGTGAATTATCACCAGTACAGAAATGACTGATTGAATACAAAATTCCATTTTTCAAATTATATAAAAATGTATTTATGATAATGGTGAATGCTTACCCTGAACATCCCCCCCCCCTCCCCGTTAGGCAAAGAGGATTTCATTCATTATATTTGGTTAGGTTAGGCTCATGTATATAGATAGATAGATAGATAGATAGCTTAGTTCATCCCAGTCAAGAAGCGAATTGACAATTCAAATTATTGTTTACTTTTATTATTTTCATCGTAAATTTTGCAGAATTTGTTATCATCTGTTTATTCAACACCGTTTTGATCTGTTTAAAATCAATTATAAACCTCCATTTCTGGTTATTAAATGAAATTTATTTACAATACGTACGGATGTCTCATTTTACTCATTGGAGGGGTGTGAAAGTAAACTTTTATTACAATTATTGCAAAATATGAATCATGATTATTATATGTAGTAATAATTCAAGCTTATTATGAAGATTACAATTACTGGCATAAAAACATTATTGCTAAAATTTATCCTTCTGCTAAAGGTAAGAGCAGTATCTTTGCCCGCCTTGGCTGAGTAGTAACGCTTGCGACTGGGATACGTCAGGTTGTGGGTTCGAGGTCTGCCACGGTCCAAGATAGGAAAGGACATTCACTTAGCGTAATGGTCACACTTGCCAAAACCCAACTCCTAACTCTTAATAGAAAAGGGAGTTCGTGACGTAAAACCGATCACAGTGTAGTATCTTTAACTAAAGTAGTTCCTTTAAGGCCTAAACGTGAGGTAGGCCTAATTAATACCATACTCTGATAACATTACCTTTAGCGAGTTGGATATAGGCATAATTTTAGGGCATAATATACTTCCACGCCCCCGACGAGGGAGATGAGAGTGATAAATGTTGAAAAAGTATCTAAACTAATTTCATTTTTTAACTTTTCTTAAGCGGGGTATGAACTGACCCAGCTAACCTACCCAGAGAATAAATTTTATGAGATTTGTTTTTAACTGACAGAGTGACAGTCATTTTTATTTTTATTTTGGGAGTTTACCTGAGAATTATGAACCATCATTTAGCCGTCGTGGCTGGGTGGTAGCGTGTGCGACGTTGATTAGTCAGGTCGTTTGTTCGAGACCCGCCACGAGCTGAGGGTAGAAAGGGCATTCATTTAGGGTAACAGTTGGGCTTGCCAAAACCAAAGTCCTGTAATAAGTTGATAAATATATATATATATATATATATATATATATATATATATATATATATATATATATATATATATATATATATATATATATATATATATATATATATATATATATATATATATATATATATATATATATATATATATATATATATATATATATATATTAAAAAAAAATAATCGTTGTTACTTTAGTACTAATAGAGCACCTCGAATAGTATTCTTAACTCTTTATCCATCTTGGGTACATCATGAAAATGTTCAAACCTTGAAGTAATTCATTACATTCATATCAGACACATTGTTTAATTACTAGGAAAAAACACTACGTTTAACATAATTTTAAGAGAGAGAGAGAGAGAGAGAGAGAGAGAGAGAGAGAGAGAGAGAGAAACTTCGCCTACAATGCCCCTGTGTAGATGAAAGGGAAATGTAACCAATGAGAATTGCGATAAATGCGTCATTGTTGCCAATGAACGTGCCAAGTGGCCCTTTCTGCCGACCAATCAGGTGTTAGGACACAGAGTAGCAAATACTGGCTACTTATATCGCTAGGCGCCGTTTGTGCTATAAAATTCCGAATAGTCTTTTCATTCATGCATTTTTCCCTTCTAGCCCAGAATTTCTTGTGGATGAGCTCGAGGTGCAGTTGTATCCTCAATTAACCAATCGGCAGAAGGATATCTGCACGTTCCTATCACAAAACGAGGGGATTCGAATTCAGCTCGATTAGTATGACAGATTCATGTCAGTGAAAAAATTGCATTCGTATAAATTAGTCGTACACAGGAAAAAGATAAATCCTCTGGGTTATGGCTTAATATCTTACGTTTGTATATGTAAACTATTTCATAGGATTTTAAAGAAATGAACATGAATACTTTGGTTCTTACAAGTAATTCTCCGGCTCTACCATATCTGAGTCCATTCCTACACAGCTGAAGATCAGCTAAAATCACATTTGAACAGGTTTAGGACACAGGTGTAATGATTATGAGACTGACCTATTTGTTTTCTTTGCTATCAAGATTAGATGGTCTGGAAATAATCAGTCTCAAGAAAGATCCCCTTCATAATACTAGTACTGCACAAGGTTAACGTCACCTGTTCCCTTGCGTGTCGTAAGAGTCGACTAAATGGGGCCGTGCGAGGAGGCTGGGAATCCTCTCCTCAGTATTTTCTCTACCCATAGAGCCAGAGTATTTGCTTTGTCTCAGCCACGCTCCTTAAAAGGGGAAAATGGCTCAGACTGTATATAGACAAGAGACATCATCAGAAACTGAAGAATTTTGAAATCCAGGAAATGACATATCTTCAGAGCCATCACAGAGAGCAAATGAGACAAATTCACAGACAGTGCTCTACCTCTAGGCTCTTCGAAAAAAAAAAAAATCAAATGACCTTACAGCTTTACCAATCAAAGCAAAGGGTTTCAGTTTAATAAACAAGAATCTACAAATGCTATTGCACTGCTCTATGGATGTCTAATTTAGGGTGTAACCAACATGCACTCATGATGAGGTTCTTTTTAATGAGGATCAGCTTAAGGGAAATATGCAAAACTGTGGTAGTCAAGAATGTCCGTCAGCCTCTTACCAGAGAAATGATACCTGATGAGACAGCTAGAACATCTAGGGATACACAAGTCGATATAAATACCAAAGGTTTCTGATATCATAGGGTTCAAAATTAGGTTGTTCAGTGCAAGCAACTTGCTTCTTACAGGCAAGGTGTAAGTAGAGCCACACTAGGGACTTACCCGGTTCCCGTCCAAGACCGAGAGTTTAAGCTGTTTCCTGGCAGGTACTGCTGTGGTTGGCCACCACAGTGGGGGGTCGGGGGTTGTCCTGGCTGACGAATACCCATTGTATAATGGAAATAAAGGTTTATTTTTTATTACCTCCAATTTCATTTAAGTTCGTACATAATATGCTGCTGTATCAAATTCATTTGCAAGTCAAACAATACAAACACTGCTCGTGGAATAGTTTTTTTTTTTTATATCCTGGTTAAAGGTAATTTAGCTAGCTTTTACAACATATTGGGTGGAGTGAGGTACTATACTTCCCCTCCTCCAAAAACAAGTAAACATTAGTAATTCTGTCACATGTTGGCGCTATGAAATGACTTTGGCGATATATAGCTATCATTAGGATAATTCTAGCGAAACTGAAAATACTAACTGTGGCAACACTGCAAATCTTCTTTACTCAATCACAAACTCACTCACTCAGTATACGCGATGACCTTGGAGAGAGGGGGTATTTGATACTCGCAGTGGAATATCCTTCCTCCTCCTTCACCTCCTTCAGGAGTGATGGTGTAAATTCCTCCCTTACGAATATAGTAGAGTGTAGTGCTGTGGCAATAAGACCTGTAGGAGTGCCCTTCGCCCTTGGATTATGCCAGAAATTACTTGAAATTTTGGCGTCTCCTGAAGTAGGGATACTATTTTGTGAGTGTTGGATTTTGGCCTTGGAACTGACGACCACAGAGGGAGTAAGAGATACAGAAAAAGATGGCTGCCATTTCAGCCTCTTATTTTACACTTCCTCGTTATTACGTCTTTGTATTCCTCTTATCCTTCGGGTTCCTCCTGCAGAAGACTCAGGGCAGGTGCCCTGACGAGTGTGATTGCCTGGGTGCCATTGTGGATTGTTCCAATGTCGATCTCAGGGAGGTGCCACGGGACCTTCCTCAGTGGGTAGAGAAATTGTAAGTACTCATTTAAAGGCATTCATTGCTTCAATCTCATTTGTTTATATGTGTCTATCGAGAATATATAAAGACTCCTTCTCAATTTTTATTCTTAACATATTTTTAAATACCCTTTTTTATTTGACTGTCTTGAGGTTATGTTTCGCAAAATATCATGCGCCAACTGTTTATAATTTTAATTTTCGAAATTTTTTGACTTTTTATGATCGCTACTTTCCATTTCATATGTAATTGTCGTGCATTTAAAACATTGTCGTATTCTCATTACGGTAATTTTGCTCCGCATTTGGGGCACTTTATTTAATCACTCAGCTTAGAGGAGTAATTGGGGGTGAATTGGCTTCGTTTGATTGTGTATGCTTTGACTTGGCCACTCCTGTACAAGGTGAATTAAGGCAGATGTAGAGATATATGTATGTGCTTTTGTTGTCGCAGATTTTCGTTGCAGTCATTGATCAAGTTAATATTAGGTTAGGATTCGTTTTATGCACCCCTTCAATTTTTGGACTAAACTTTTTTTTTCTAATAAGTTATGATGTGTTGAGAATAAATTTTATAATTTTTGAAAATCGCTTTATTTCTTTATTTATTTTTTGTTGTTGTGTTTGGGTCGATATTGGTGGGCAGCGGTGGGTACTCAAGTAACCCAATATAGCTAGCCTCACCTTGATCATATTTGAACCTTACATACCTTAATAAGGTGAACATGGGTGATCATACATCAACGCTGTACATACCAGGAGGTGGTGGTAACGCTGATTTCTCGGATAGGCTGTGGAAGGGATGCATAAAACTAATCTTAACCAAATATTATCCAATCTGTTAATCAGTAGTTGAAATAATCCCTTCCAATGTCCACTATCATAAATAATCCCTCCCAATGTCCACTAGTACAGATAATCCCTCCCATTGCCCACTAGTACATATAATCCCTCCTATTGTCCACTATCATAGATAATCTCTCTTGATGTCCTCTAGTTAGGTTATCCCTCCCAATGTCCTCTACCATAATTGATCCTTCCCTGTGTCCATAATCCTTTCCCGTGTGTAATAGTATAGATTATCACTCCCTATATCCACTAGTATAGATAAATTCCTATGCAGCCAATCGTCCATCCATTCAGTTATCAATTATACTTATTATATACAGTATTTACTTGGCCTTAACCTATCCTAAATTGACCATATAGACCCTCCTCTCTTATGGGAAGGTTTATCTTTAGTTGATCGGTAATGCATATATGTGAGAAAGTTCTTTTCTAATCTAAGGGAAGTTTGTAATTGCAAATAAGTGAATTCTTTATTTATTTTGTTTATTTATTTTCTTTATTGATTTGCTTAGCTATGTATTTTTTTATGTAGAGTAGCATATCATTATAGATTAGATATTAGTTGTTGGAGCACAAAGAATGTTGTCATAATTAATAATTATTTTCTTGCATCCTTATTTGGACTCTTGCTAAACTATATATATATATATATATATATATATATATATATATATATATATATATATATATATATATATATATATATATATATATATATAATTTTTTTCTGAAGTTACCGTCTAAAAATTACTTTAGAAAAGTTGAAAAAATATTTCGTTTGTTTTATTAATATAAGTTTTAAGCCATTTTTGTGGATTTAATATAAATATATATATATATATATATATATATATTTATATATATATATATATATATATATATATATATATATATATATATATATATATATATATATATATATCACAATGTAAGCTTAATATTAACAATACTGTTATCCACGATGTTTTGTTGATAATATATATACTGTACATTACTTAAGCTCCACGTACAGATGTAACAAGTAGATTAAAGGACGACGGAAGCAATGTTTGAATGTACTGGCTGCGCTTTGATATGCAGATTCTTTTTCTGCTGTAGGAGCTTAAGCTGGTTTACTCCCAATCCAGGCAAAACTCACCAGGCATCCCCTCCCCCCAAAATAGTCTCTGGTTATTACTGTAGATTTCTTCTGTGATATGAGGTAATATATCGTAAGTGTAAAGGGGGGTTTGCACGGTCAAACGGTTCGTCGAATGCGGTTGACGAACCGTTTGACCTTGTAAACCCCCCTTAAGTTTAAATACTTCAGCTTGCGTTCCATTTCAGTATCTGTAGTCTGTTGCACCCTTCCCTAAACTAACCAGGTTAGGTTAATTAATTTGCTTTGGGTACTGACCTTAACCAAACTAATCTACACTAACCTGGTAAGGTTAGGTTCGGGCACAACAGAATACAGATAGTGGGGTAGACCGCACGTTGAAGTAGCGCCTAAAAATATTGTACCATTTGTCTCTTGAATAGTTTTCATGTGGTTTGATAAGAGAATAAGTGATTAGCTATGTATGTATGAGAAGGCCTTTGGTCGAAGGTAAGCATATTGACAGTAAATTAAACAGGTAAACATGAGATATTTGAAGCATGGTGTTTTGGTGTCTTGAAAACAAACATTTTATTTTTATTTTTTTTTATAATGCCTCTCAGACTGTGTATATTAAATCATGCATATATATATATATGTGTGTGTGTGTGTGTGTGTAACAATATAACACAAAGACGATAAATAAAACGTAAGTTAAAATCTAGATGTACACAACTACGAACACATATATCTTAATATACTAAAACAAAGCAAATAAAGCTCAAATGCACAAAATAAACTCGATATACATAGGCCGCAATCCACCTGTTATCCTTTCATCTTTGTTTCACTATACGCTAACACATCCATCTTTCTTTCCATGAACATGCTAGTAACCGCCTCATTCTCGTTCCACAAGCATGAACAAGCAGTGTCCCAATGACTATGAATCTGGTTTGAGATTTCCCTTCAGAAGTCCCTCATGTGCTTTGACTCTTCGCATGAGGAAATACGAAAGGTGGCGAATTACCATACCCGTCACTCAGCCCCATTTAGCCGACATTTTACGTAACATAGGGCAACACGGTTGTGGAAATTCTAATGGAAGCATAATAGTAATTATTATTATTGTTATTATTATTATTATTATTATTATTATTATTATTAGTATTAGTATTATTATTATTATTTTTATTATTATTATTCAAACGAAAAGGCGCATTACCCTGAGTCGGCAGAGAGTACCAAAACGGCAGGAAATAATGATTGTAACAGACTGAAAAATACAATCCGGAAGAGAAGAATTCCCAAGCCCTCGCTCTCATATTCCTTTTAGTCGGTTCTTACGAATGGGTGGAATTACAGATTTTTTTTTTTTTTAAGAGAGTGACACCGGGACAGGCAGAAACTGCCTTCATCAGTATAGGCCCGGTCACGAGAAAATACCAAGGCGAAGGAAAAGAAAAAGGTTAAGGGCAAGGCAGAGATGAGGTAATGTTGCACAAAGGAAAACGACAGACAGAAAAAAAAAACAGTCAAAGTACAGAGGACCCAGAGATATGGAGGACTAGGGTCTGAGATGTGGAATTATCCCCTTCCATCAATAATAATAATAATAGTAATAATGAATGCTAGAAGCAAACTCACCCATAGTATTAAAATAACAAAATTAACGACTGTGTTTGCAAACTATACGGAAACAATAAAATTATTTAATAATGATAATAATAATAATAATAATAATAATAATAATAATAATAATAATAATAATTATAATAATAATAATAATATGTTCCGTTTTATGTGTCACTGTTAATCCCTGTTTGATTGGGATGTTAGCCGGAGTCAGGTTGGTGCTGGGAATATGAAGCTGGATACCCTTCTTAATGCCCCGCATTGGGTTCGAACACAAGTTTGTCGTTTCCCAAGTCGTGCGTTATTGCGGTCACACATAATAATGATGTCGATGATGATAATAATAATGTTGTTCCGGTTTTACGTCACGGACTCCTTTTTCTACCAAGGGCTAGGACGGTTGCCTTCTTGCGAAGGACTTGTTTTCGCACATGTAATCGTTACCCTGAATGCATGCCCTTACTAACCTCAGACCGTGACGGGGCGCGAACCCTCGACCTGACGCCTCAGAGTCGCGGACGCTACCGCTTGAGCCACGGTGACTACAATTATAATAATAATAAAAATAATAATAATAATAAGAATTGTGAAAAGAAAAATCATACACAAAAAGAAAATCCAAGATAAGGATCGTGGAAGCCCCAATTGTAACAAATGTTTCAGGATTCTTAATGTAAAAGCGCAGCATGAGAGAGGAGTGTATGTTTTACCTAAGGGGGGGTTTACACGGTCAAACGGTTCGACAGATAAGTGTTTGAAGTGATGTTCGAACGTGTGAACGGGGTATTTGGTTGTCGAACACGTTCCGTGTTCGACATGACCGTGTAAACACGGAACGTGTTCGACAACCAAATACCCCGTTCACACGTTCGAACATCACTTCAAACACTTGTCTGTCGAACCGCGTTCGTCGAACCGTTTGACCGTGTAAACCCCCCTTAAGGTACCAAGACACCATGCTTTAGATATCTCATTTAAAGAAACTGTGGAGAGAGAGCTTATACCACAAATATATGTCTTTCTATCCTGAGATCATCTTTAGTACGATGTCCTCTTTCCACTGTGCTATGCGATCTTTCGAAGAGCATGTTTTATCTTCAGGATATTAGGCATAAATGGCTGTGACGAAATCACTCGAAAAAAAATTGATGGCAAGGAAGATATTACTCCATAAGGGACCAGATTATCTTTCTTTCAAGAGTGTCTCCATTAGTGACTATATAGTTCTTTGTATTTAATCCCTGCATATTGAATTATACGTACTCAACAAATGGATCATTTGAAGCTTGCTGTCTTGAATAAATCATACAATGTTTATAGATACTATGCATCCCA
>JAXCGZ010013868.1:0-10000 GCA_037179515.1 Halocaridina rubra | reverse complement strand
ATGACAGCCGTGGCGTCTTATGTCTGCTTGAATCTGCCTGCTCAGCAGGATTATTGACTATCTTAGTGGATATTGGTTTGTTGTTGTAAAGACTGAGAGAACTTAAGAAATAGGTAAGAATTAAAAAAAAGATAAGTTATTATTTTTATTATTATTATTATTATTATTATTATTATTATTATTATTATTATTATTATTATTATTAAGCAAGAATACCTACACGTTATTTTAAATATTACATATGTTTTACTTCCTACGGTTGGGAATGAAGCCTAGGTCGCGTAAAAAAATACTGAGCCGCGTATAAAAATACTGAGCTGTAAAGCTTGTTCCATATGACTCAGATTTGCATCTCCTCCGTAAGAGGTGTGTACATTTAGTATTATTTCCATATATTCTGCCTTATATTGTCTGGATTCGGACCTTGGACTTGTAGACCAGGTGTCCGCATCTTAGTGCTCTTAGCAACGGAGGTCTGTAAAAGAGAGAATTTTTATTTCTGGTGAAGTTAATTAAATTTGCAGAGAGCAACAGTGGGCTTACTATACTCTGATATTTTTTTTTCCTCTGATCAGCACACATATAGGCCTAATTCTCCTTCACAATATGGACTGAGGTTAGCCAGTTGATAGTAAAATTCAATGCTGTTACTCATTGTAAGATATTTCCAAATATTTTACCTATTGGTGTCGGGATTCGAACCAAGAAACTTTAGAACTGGTGTCCACAGCTTAATGTGCAGAGCCATAGAGATCTGTTATTGAGAGAGAGAGAGAGCTGGAACTTCTACTGGAGTTACTCATCATTTACGAAGGGCGATGCAACGCCTCTTCTACTCTGAAATTTTTACCTCTCTTCAGTATTCGTTCCAGTTCTCTCTTTTGTAGACCTTTGTGGCTCACTGCATTAAGTTTGTTTCGGTTTTACGTCACGAACTCCCTTTTCTACCAAGGGCTAGGACGGTTGCCTTCTTGCGAAGGACTTGTTTTGGCATATGTAGTCGTTACCCTGAGTGTATGCCCTTACTAACCCCAGTCCGTGACGGGGCGCGAACCCTCGACCTGCCGCCTCAGAGTCGCGGACGCTACCATTTTGCCACGGAGACTACTGCTCACTGCATTAAGCTTTAGACTTTTGTTCTACAGGTCTCAGGTTGGAGTCCAAACAGTAGGAAGGTCTAAAAATTCGTAATTCCATTGGATTGTTATGTCAATTGGTTAACCTCGATTCATATTGAGGAGAAAGATTACATGTGGATGCTAATCACCGGCTGGTCAGGAGAGAGGTAACAATGTCAAGAGTTGAATAGACGCAGTAATGCCCAATGTAAATCTGAGATACTTTTGTAGAAATTCCAATTTTTGCTCTTTTATAGACCTCTGTGACTCGGGTCCTCAAGCTGTAGACTTCTGTTCTATAAGTCCCAGGTTTGAATCCCGACAGTAGTAGGTAGAATATTTGGAATTATTTTAAAAAAATGCGTAATTTTATTGTTCTATTCATTATTATTATTATTGATTATTATTATTATTATTATTATTATTATTATTATTATTATTATATAATCTACCTTCCTTGTCGGGAATCGAACCTGGGAACTCTAAAACGGCGTAGCTTAGTCCATTGTACCACTGCGGTACAGTGGCCTAAGCTGCGGTGCTCTGGACTCGAGTTCCTAGGTTCGATCCCCGACAAGGAAAGTAGATTATTCAAGACATTTTAGAATATTTCAATTCATTGCACCAGTTCTATTATTATTATTATTATTATTATTATTATTATTATTATTATTATTATTATTATTATTTTAGTAGTAGTAGTAGTAGTAGTAGTATCCATTCATTTTTAAGCTGATATGATACCGCTACTGTTAAGATTGCCCTGACTTTAAGCATAGGGTTGGATATAAGGCCGCTTTCACACCAAAGTGGCACGTCGTACGTGGCGTGGCACGACAGTTGAAAACGAACATTGGAAATATATGAAACCTTCCTCACAAGTGGTGACACGTCGCACGTGGGATGTGTCAGACCACTTTTGTGTGAAAGGTTTCATATATTTCCGGATTTTCGTTTTCAACTGGCGTGCCTCGTGGCATGCCACATGCGACGTGCCACTTTGGTGTGAAAGTGGCCTAAGGGGTACGGGGAGACACAAACTCCGTGACTCTACATTTATCAGTGTTATCGACCGCATTATTTGCAAATGCATCGTGTGTGCGTTTGTTTGTTTACTGTATTTGTTTGGCGGCTTTATATGATCGTTGGGTTTTATGTATGTGCGCGCGTGATGTCGCATGTATTTTTTTTTTATTTTTTTTTTTGCATTTCATATTTTTATACAAAGGTTCATATATATATATTTATATATATATATATATATATATATTATATATATATATATATATATATATATATATATATATATATATATATATATATATATATATATATATATATATAAATTTTTTGCCTATTTTACATTTTTCTATTTTGTTAAATTCTATATTTATTTTTACGATTCAATGAATATTTAGCTTCTGTAGCGAGAAGCGTAATTCAAGTGGACTCGAGTGTGGATCCTCACTAGAGGAGGCATAATTGCGTATTTATTTACTTGCTCCAGTATATGCCTTTATTCCTGTATTATAATTTGGAACACCTACAGTTTTGCGGGCCATACCAATGTTCAAAACCTACCAATAGATGGCGCTAGGCTCTAACTAGAGAACTGGCGGATGAATACACAACAACAATGGCGACAATAGGCATACGAAGCAATTTTTTACTATCCTAACTAAAAATACTTACCTAACCTCTTAGTCCCCCCTGGAACCCCCCTATCATACAGGTTAGGGTCGAACTACATACTTGAGCGGAGGGGAGGTCGTTGAGCGGCATAGCCCGCAAAACTGTAAACTACCCTATAACCTTTATTATTATTATTACTATTACTATTATTTTCATCAATATTATTGTTGTTGTTAGCCTAATAATAATAATAATAATAATAATAATAATGGTAAGAATAAAAATAAGAATAATGATGATAACAATAGTAATGATGATGATAAAGCTTATATTATCCTCACGGTACAGTATAACTACCTACACCATGAAGTTAATGCAGTACTCACCGATTCCTATAATTTCACAAGGGTAACAACACGATGCTTGAACTGTTCTATAGAATTCATTCTTAAAAATTAGAAACTCATAAAAATTGGCTTTATTGTCCCCACAGTCAACAAGGTAATTATAATAGGCACAGCAATCTCTGTCTAACTTTGACCATGACCTTTTAGCTTCAAGTTCTTATTATTTGACCTGAACCTCATATTTGAGATGATTGTAGTCATTGTTCAATTTGACCCCTTCTCTAGTTCATGAAACACATGCATGTAAGCTTCCGCAAAAAAAAGACATTTGACTTACTGTCCCTAAAGTCGACTGGGTAATTAGAATGGGTACAACAAGCTTGTCTTATCTTTGACCTTGCCCTTTTAAGTCGATATTGTTTTTGTTCGTCCTTGACCTTTTAGTTGGCATAATTGCAATGACTGTACTCTTCGAACTCTGTATTGGTTCATGACAATAGACTTCCAATGAGCAAGGTACATATTATAAGGTCTCTAGATTCTTCATATTTTACTATGACCTTTTAATTGGTAGCTCACTGTTTGACCTTGACCTTTTGAATAATGTAACTTCATTGATAATTGCATGCTTTGACCTCAAAATTGGTTAAAAAATGAAGATACCTTCTGTATAAACAGTGTGATCCCCACCTAGTTAGCGTTTTGACTTTTTAGGGGGGTTTACACGGTCAAACGGTTCGTCGAACGCGGTTCGACAGACAAGTGTTTGAAGTGATGTTCGAACGTGTGAACGGGATATTTGGTTGTCGAACACGGAACGTGTTCGACAACCAAATACCCCGTTCACACGTTCGAACATCACTTCAAATACTTTTCTGTCGAACCGCGTTCGACGAACCGTTTGACCGTGTAAACCCCCCTTTATATAGTGATGTCACAGGGTGGCTAGAATAGGCTCTTCGTATTTGATTTTGTCTTTGGAGTTGAGACATTTGCAGTTAGTATTGTACGCCGTGACCTCAGCTTTAGCCAAGAAAAAAAAAAAGTCTTCATCTTTGAAAATAAAGAATGGCTGCACATGAATGTTGTCACATACAGGCCCATGCTTTTGGTGCCAGATTTTCACCGGATGGCAGATGGTACAAGGGGGCCACAGTGCCAACACTCTTCTTCCTACTTGTGCCAATGCTGGGGAGAGAGAGAGAGAGAGAGAGAGAGAGAGAGAGTTTTTATTAAAGATGGTTGCCAATATTTTTATATTAGTATTTTTATTTTTTACATAACAGTGTCCCACTGAAGAGAAATGGGTAGCCACAACTGAAATAAGACGCCCCCTCAACTTTTGCATTAGCTGTCTTGTTGAAAGAAAAAAATATATTAAAACTTCTGAGAGGAAGAGATTTTCACCCCTTCGCTCCTCTATCCCTTTTAGTCGGCTCTGACGACGTGAAGATAATGGGGGGCGAAATTTATTCCTCATCACCTTCTGTAATAATGCTAATAGTAATAATAATAATAATGATGATAATAATAATAACTAATAATAATAATAATAATGATGATGATGATGATGATGATACTGAGGAACCTTGGGGTCTACTTGACGTATGATAGGTTAATGTCAGATATATACAAGAGAATCGCATTTCGAGACCACCTTTTTCTTTGGCGAGAATTCCGTTTTAATTTCCCATAATGATGGTGTAGAATGGACTTTCGAGGCGTATCAGCTCCTAGCTCCTACCATCTCAACAGGCATAATGAGTCTACAAATGATTGTGGCAGGTCATTTGTTTACACAGCTTGAACAGAGAATGGAGAAAATCAGTTAAATGTGTACGTTCATGCTCCCCATTAGGAAAGAATGTCACGAAATATACTATATTATTAGATTGTGTTTGGTTAAGCCAGTTCACTCCCATTTAAGAAAAGTGTTCATTAATGAAATTATTGTTATCTAGAGGTTTTATACATACATTTTTATTTCAGTGTTTTGTTAATACGTAGGGGTGTAAAAGTAAACAGATACCGAAAAAAATAGTATTGCATAAAAGAATCCCCCCCACGATTCCATACCACCATTCTCCTCCACCTACGCTATCCTCTACATACTCTACCCCCTGCCTATGCCCGCCTACAGATACCCCCTTACATCCCCTCCACTTCCCCCTTCCCCCCTCAAAACCCATTTCCTGTGTGCGAGAGATCATTCAATAGTGTTTTGCACTGAAGTTCAAATCCATTGAAGACAGTTGATAATACTCATAATAATATCTCTTGCCCCATTTCACCCTCTGTTAATGGAGTGAGAGAGAGGTCGTAAACAGCATAATTAAACTATATAACACTATTATTATTGTAATTATTATTATTATTATTATTATTATTTTATCATTATTATTATTATTTTCTTATTAATATTATTATTGATTACATGTCTACTTATAAGTTATTTTTATTTTGAAAAGAGTAACCATTGTACAAAAATGGAAAGAAATGTTTGTTTGTTTATTATTATTATTATCATTATTATTATTATTTATGTTATTTTATAATAATAATAATAATAATAATAATAATTAGTGTTATTATTATTATTATTATTATTATTATTATTATTATTATTATTATTATTATTATTATTAATCCATGAGATAGGAAAAACATATTCTTCCCTCTCGTATTTCTGACGTATCATAGAAGGTGGTAAAATTTCTTTATTTACTGCAGACGAACCAATAATATGATTATTTCCGCCATTTTCTCTTCTTTTGATACAGTTGTGGCTACCCTGTTATTTTCACTTGGATATGCCGTTGTACTTTAGATATATATTCCAATATTCTCTCTCTCTCTCTCTCTCTCTCTCTCTCTCTCTCTCTCTCTCTCTCTCTCTCTCTCTCTCTCTCTCTCTCTCTCTCTCTCTCTCTCTCTCGCGTGGGTGGGTGATTCCATGACCAAGAGGGTGGATTAAGGAGCAGTTGCGTGAGTGTGTACTTGTGTATGTATGTTTGTTTGTGTGATATGTGTCTACGCGGGTTGAGAACTGGTTTTTTCTTTAATGCAAGAGTTACCCCACCACTCTCTCTCTCTCTCTCTCTCTCTCTCTCTCTCTCTCTCTCTCTCTCTCTCTCTCTCTCTCTCTCTCTCTCTCTCTCATACACACACACACGGTAATGTAATTATACTGAATTATCTGAATAGTTCATCCTTTTAAGACCTCAGTATGTATTCTGTTTCAAGGTTTACAAGTTCAGTGTAGAACATCTGTATCTCCAAGTGCTGTCAGGTGTAAGACGGGTTGGCCAGGGCGACTGCATACCGCTTAGATATGATTGGATATTAGAAGACAGGAATTTGAAAATATTGAAGTAAAGATGTATGAGTCATATGTTTATCTCGAGTCTTTAACACCTCGGAAGACGAGATCGAGTACGCTAGTAGAGCTCTCTTTAATATCATTAACTTTTCTCTGGTTCATAGAGAGTCGGTGTTTCTCACTGGTCTCTTGGGGATTTGTGTTGGTATCAGTTAATAATTTAACTGACACCAACTCTTCATTGATCCCTGTTTAGGACCGGCAGCGCTTATGAGGTTTTGTAGGGCCATGCTGTTTAATCTCCATTGATCTAGCTCTTAACACTGGCACCAACTCAACTCTGTCTGTGCCATTCTTAGGGCCACCTCAGGTGAAGGGTATGGTGTCAGAACGGGCATCACGTAGTAAACTTGAGGTCAAACCTACGCTCTCCTCTAAGAGGGCAGTAAGATACAACTACCGATAAAAACTTTTATGTTTATACATTCAAGGACATGCGAATCACAGGGGAGGGGTGCTCTACAGTCCGGTACCTGTGAGGTTAGGAACGACTGTATATGATTATTTAATTTCTTGCCATAGCTCAGAAGATCCAGCACCTGCCTCCCGCCTAGGTTATAAGGTCTTTGTAGGTTAGCTAAGTACAACATTAGATGTGCTCATGGGTCAGTACTGGAACAGTATCTCCCCGAACTTGGGCATTGATAAGGGCAATCATATTCGCCCAGCATCTTATAGGCAAATTATGTGTGTGTAATGTACACTGGGGTCTCATTCTCCGCCTCCTCTTGCATTCTGATGCAATGTTTTTTTTGGCAGAGTTATGGGAAGCATTCCTTATATGGCCTAATTGGTGACTAAGGTGCTATCTGTCTCTTCTTTTCCTATTTATCTATCTATATTAGATGGATAGCTAGCTGAATGGATAGATTATATACCATTGTGATTGTTTTTGAATTTTTTATTAATGACTTGGTTTATCCACGTTATATCTCAATGTGTATAACGTTTTTGTGAATATATATATATATATATATATATATATATATATATATATATATATATATATATATATATATATATATATATATATAGTAAGGAAGCCCATCAGTGAAACAAAACTTATAAAACAATGCTATATTTCGGATCCTAACTGGATCCCTTCTCAAGCACAGTTAGGATCCGAAATATAGCATTGTTTTATAAGTTTTGTTTCACTGATGGGCTTCCTTACTATTTAGTGCTGTATGCTAACAGTTTGTACTTATATATATATATATATATATATATATATATATATATATATATATATATATATATATATATATATATATATATATATATATATATATATATATGGCCAGCCGACTGACAGATAGAGAACTATCTACTCAGGTATATGGTGAGAAAATATATATATGTATATATATATATATATATTATATATATATATATATATATATATATATATATATATATATATATATATATATGCGTGTGTGTGTCTGTGTGATCTGAGGGATGAGTAATTTTGCCTTTATCGAAGACTTAGTAGCACTTTTATGTTGTATTCACTGAATCTGCTGAGTTGGCAAGAGTTACCAATTGATGGTTATTCCCTTATGAATCTGGCGAAGAGAAGCTGCATGAATCACCTTCTTAAGGGTCAAACTATTGATGATCATAGAATTTATTTATTTACTTTTTTACATTTTTTTTATCATTATCAGACAAATAACCCTTTTGGCAAATGAACTCTCTTTCTCTTTATTACTTTATAATTTACTCTCTTCTCTTATTTATTATGATTTGCTCCAAGTCTTACTATTTTATATAAGATTGGCATTTTATTGCTGAATTATTTTCTCATTTTCATGATTTTTTGCAGTTGCGTTTTTGGATTTGGTATAAAAAGAGCACTGAGAGAGAGAGAGAGAGAGAGAGAGAGAGAGAGAGAGAGAGAGAGAGAGAGAGAGAGAGAGAGCAATTAAAGTGTTAAAAAGAGTCAGCTACTTGTTTTGAACTGTAATTTTTTTCCTCTTTAATGAGCACTCTTTATCTTGCTCTTTTTTTATGGTCACTGTTAAAGCACGTATAACTTTCGTTTACTAATAGACATTGCTCTCTCTCTCTCTCTCTCTCTCTCTCTCTCTCTCTCTCTCTCTCTCTCTCTCTCTCTCTCTCTCATATATATATTTTTCATATTAAATGTTTTTTGTGTATTTATTTCTTTGGAATATAAAAGTGCAAATGCAAAAACCCAAACGCACTCATAATAATAATAATGATAATAATAATATTGATGATGATGATGACGGTTGTAGTGGTAATGGTTTTGAACAATTACTTCAGATATTACTCGTGGAATTAATAATAACAATAATAGCGGTAGCAGTTTGAAAATACAATCTTGCAATTAGTACTGTGCTGCTATTATCACTACTACTGTTTCTGCTAATTATTATTATAATTATTATTATTTTTTTGCATTTTGATGTGTCATAATTAGTCCCATTAACATAGGGGGGGATTAAAGTTCAATTAAGTTAATACTACTAATAATCATAATGATAGTAGTAGTAGTAGTAGTAGTAGTAGTAGTAGTAGTAGTAGTAGTAGTAGTAGTAGTAATAGGAAGAATATAGGTAAAATAAAAATTAATCGACTCTTGAGACCTCCTCGGTGGAATACTATGTGGAGAATTTGTACTCTCTTCCCTGCCACATGGGATACACTTGTATGAATCATAATGATAATGAAAATAATAATAATAATAATAATAATAATAATAATAATAATAATAATAATATAGCGATAGTAAATATATACTATCGCTATATTATTATTATAATATAGCGATATATATATATATATATATATATATATATATATATATATATATATATATATATATATATATGTGTGTGTGTGTGTGTGTGTGTGTGTGTGTGTGTGTGTGTGTGTGTGTGTGTGTGTGTGTGTGTGTGTGTGTGTGGGAGAGAGAGAGAGAGAGAGAGAGGGAGAGGGAGACAATCGCTACTAATAGAGCCATTGAATGACAGCTTAGTCAATGAAGATGCTTATTATGACGCATTATCTTACTTAATAATTTTATGAATATAAACTGACTTCAGTTGTAGCTTTGAGCAGGTGCTTTCATTTATTTCTGTTTATTTTCTTATTTATATAGTTATTTATATAATTGCTTAACTATTTTTAGTTCTATTTTAGTTGTTGTCTAAAGCCTTAACTTGAGTGCTAACCTTAGTTTGATCTTTTTCATGTATGTGTACTTGTTCGTGTGTGTGTGTGTGTGTGTGTGTGTATGTATGTATGTCTCCCCTAACCTAATACTTTCATTGCTAGCGAGTAATGCTTTTTGTAAACAGTATGATTGAACTTACTTGTGTGCGTCCGTGTGTGTGTGTGTGTTTTTCTTTTTTTTTTTTACCAAGCTGTTAGCAGTCTTTTACTTTCCCGTCTCCTACTTGTACACAATCTTTTACTTTCCCGTCTCCTACTTGTACACAATTGATATGTACGGGTATATTCCCTTCAAATAAGTTTTTGTATGTATATAAGTC
>JAXCGZ010013867.1:0-49099 GCA_037179515.1 Halocaridina rubra | reverse complement strand
TTTATACTGATGTTCTCAGGAATGCGGGACAGGTATTGATTTGATCCAAAAATAACGAATTTAGTTTTATTTTCGTTCAGTAAAAGACCATTACTGTTAAAATAACTTTTGGCACAGTTTAATATATCTTCAGCCCTTTTTAAGATTTCAGGAATTCTATCAATGTCACCAGTAAGCATAATCTGGGTGTCATCAGCATACATGACAAGTAGGCAATCTCTTATAAATTGAGGTAAATCATTAACATATATTAAGAAAAGCAGAGGACCCAAAATTGAACCCTGAGGAACGCCAAAACTGATATCTAAAGAAGAAGAGAGAGTCGAGCCCATTCGAACTGATTGAATTCGATCTTTCAGATAATTTTCGAACCAAAATGAGTCAACATGAACTTTGGAAAGTTTTCTCATTAGAATTTGATGGTGTACACTGTCAAATGCTTTAGACAAATCTAACAATAATAAAAGCGATATTTTCTTATTTTCAATATTACTATAAATTTTATCAGTAATTTTAAGTAGGGCCGTCTCGGTCGAAAGTTTAGGCCGAAAACCGTGTTGTTCTTCACATAATAGACAATTTGATTCAAGGAAATTTATTAACTGGGTGGCAACTACCTTCTCAAGTATTTTAGACAGAATGCTGAGAAGAGAGATTGGCCTATAATTTTCAACATTATTAGTATCTCCACTCTTAAAAACGGGGATGATATAGGGATGCTTCCAGAGGTTAGGATAAATGCCTGTAACAATGGATGTATTAACAATGACTAAAATGAAAAATACTGTAACTGGCAATGAGTCAATTAGGAAGCGAAGTTGTATCCCATCGGAACCACAAGAGTTTGTTGGTTTGAGGTTCTTTATGATAAGAATAAGTGTGACTAAATCGATTGGGTGCGGTCTAAAATTATTGATAATATTTCTTTCAGCTGGAGAATGGCAATTATATGGTTGATTAATAATCAAGTCATTATTATCTTGGGACTTTTCATATGTGGACTTACCTATTTCAGCAAAATACTTATTAAAATCATTCACTCGCTTTTCCACATTATCACTGAGAAGGTCAGAATTTTCTAAGATTTCCTTATTTGCAGGAATTATTCTTTTTATAACATTCCAAGTTCCTTTGATATTTCCCTTATACTTGGAAAATTCTTCCCTGAAATGATTTTTCTTCTTTTCGGACAACATTGTTTTAGTAAGGTTTCTTTCTCTTCTATAGGCTCTTTCCATCTCGGAGTTTTGTCTATCAGATTTAAATTGCCTTAGGAGGTCATCTCTCTTTTTCATTTGCTCTTTTAACTGAGAGTCAATCCACGGGGCAGGAGGGCGTGTCATGACTTTGGTTGTAAGAGGGGCATATTCATTTAAACATCTCGTAAAAACATCAGTAAAAGTAGAAACTTGATAATTTACACAATCTGTAGTTAGTATTGAATTTAAAATGTTGTATTCATTAAGAAGAGTGTCGCAGAAACAATTTTGAGAATAATTCTCAAGAGATCGGAAAGTTTTAACAATTGGCAGTCTCTTTTCCTTCCTGACATTAACTGTAGCTATTAGAAGCTCGTGGTCTCCTACAGGACAAGGTAAGACATCGTGGTGAACTATAAAACTAGGTGTATTGGTAATTATAAGATCAATTATGCTGAGGAATTAGCGGTGATACGGGTTGCTTTATCACAAGCTGATTTAAGTGGAGGGATTGAATTAATTTCCCTCATTTTATTATTAGGAAGAAGGAGATTAGTCATTGAAGTCGCCTATAATAATGAGAGGTTTGCCCCTCAAACAGACGACCGAAATACCTCGGAGATGTAATCAAAGGTGTCGTTGAGTGCAATGTGGGTCGTCTATATACACATCCCAGGATGAATGAAGGGGATTTCCTACTCTGAACAGTCAACCAAATGTCTTCGAGATGAGGAGGTCGCTCGACTTCAGGGGTCTTTAATAGGGAGACCGTTAGACTGATTTCTTACATACACCCCCACTACCCCACCCCCTACCGCCATCACAAATCGATAAAAAGGAATACTCAGGTATAGCAACAAAACCAGACTGCATATTTGCTTGGAGCCAAGTTTCACAAACACACATTATATCCACGTTTATTTTCTCTGATCATTAGTGCAATATTTTCGAAATTACCCAGAAGTGATTGTGCATTGATGTGTTGTATGTTTATGAACTGTTTCAATAAGCCTGTATTACAATGTGATTGCTATATATTTAAGGGACATTAATCTTGTTTATGGCCATGTTCACGGGCAGTGACCACATTTAAGTCTATAGTTAAACCAACCAGTGGGAAGATCATGGTTTATTTCCC
Source organism: Halocaridina rubra (assembly GCA_037179515.1). Lineage (NCBI taxonomy): Eukaryota > Metazoa > Arthropoda > Malacostraca > Decapoda > Atyidae > Halocaridina > Halocaridina rubra. The sequence continues at coordinate 46,762 of JAXCGZ010013867.1, read as the reverse complement.
CACAGTATGAACAGGGCTGTCGACGACTGTAGAGCTGCTGCAATTTCTCCCTCTCCCGGGGACGCTGGGGGTAGCGCCGTGGTTGGTCGAGATCATAGAGACCTGTGATTCATCCTCGAGTCTCGTCTCCATCCTCGAGTACCAGGTGGGATTTGACGATTCTGATGACGAAAATCCCGGGTATGACGTCCATCCGAATGCTGTTGAGGATCCCTTCTAGAATGCTGAGTCGTTGCTACTTTCTTGAGAGGCGTTTCTGATTTCATTATTATTTCTTATTGAGGGGAGCTGGCGATGCCGGTCGTAGTTTCTGTTCCTGTATGTGTTATTTTTGACTGTCGTTATTGGCCGTGACCGGTCGTTGTTGCCGCTGCAATACAGAAGCATATGTAGTAGGTATGGTTTGGTATATGATTTCTTCCCAGTTGTTGCTTAGTTTGAAGAATGGGCATTGCTTAGCAATTATGTTCAATAACCTGATGACGCCAAATCTGTTGAGAGCATCCCCCTTATCATTTACATCATAACACATCCGATCAACGTCGCCTGGTACCAAGCCCTGAACTGCAGATTAGTCTTGATAACTGAAACCCCATTGGTCTCACTCCAAGTTGGCTAGTTGACTTATTGAAATAGTTGATCTTTTCATCGAACTCTTCGACTCTAAGGACAGGTGCTACTTCACATATGTGTGTATGCTCATCTCCTCGTTCACCTCCTTGAGATCGGTTATGAGAGAACCCAATCTATCAAGGATATCCACAGGCTGAGATCCATTAAGGATGTCTTGAATACCGCAGTATAAGATGCAATATTTAGGAGCCCATCGAAGTTTCTCTGAGACCCAGCAATTTATGAGATCTATATTAGCTCCTTTTAAAGTTTGAACGGAGCATTGTTGGTTCAAGTCTGACATATGGACAGGGGAGAGGTTTGTGTCACCCAGAAGCAGGCTTCCCTCAGGTAGGGGCCGGGTAGGGGTTACACCCTGCGGTTCCGGTGTCGTCTGCTGTGAGTTGTATGTTCCCTGAAGTAACCCGACTTGTTCTTCCAGTGAAGAGATACGATCATTTAACTTGTTGACTGTGATTGTGAGTTTATCGATAACAAGATCTCTGACTTTTATTCTCTCTCTCATCTCTTCAATGTCTCTCATTTCCTCTTGAGGAGCTAATTCACAGTTATCAACATTACTCTCTGAATCGTTTGTTAGTGACGATCTATGCTTTTCAAGAATCATATCAATGAGTTTATCTTTCGTGTGCCAGACCCTTGTGATACCTATTTCCCGACAGTGATTTTGTAATTCAACTTTTGTATAATTATCATTGAGGAATTCCCAAGTAGGGTTTTCCAGAGACACTAGGTTTTCAATAGAAGACATTATAATATGAAAAATACAAAACACTAAGATTAAAATACTTTTGCCACTGGCAGCGCTTGTAGATGTTCTTACTGCGCAATGCGCAGAATTTGAATAAAAATTAAATGTGAGCCCTTTACGGGAAAATTTGATTATCTTAACTTAAAATAAAGCTAAGTTCATAAATTCAAAAACTTAAGAGACACATTTTCATTGTTCTAAAACACTTCACAGGGTCACAGAGGTATATAAAATACACAAAGGCAGTTTAGAAAACACGAAAAACCAGAGAGAGAGAGAGAGAGAGAGAAGAGAGAGAGAGAGAGGAGAGAGAGAGAGAGAGGAGAGAGAGAGAGAGAGAGAGAGAGAGAGGAGAGAGAGAGAGGAGAGAGAGAGAGAGAGAGAGAGAGAGAGAGAGAGAGAGAGAGAGAGAGAGAGAGAGAGAGAGAGAGAGAGGGAGAGAGAGAGAGAGAGAGAGAGAGAGAGAGAGAGAGGAGAGAGAGAGAGAGAGAGAGAGAGAGAGAGAGAGGAGAGAGAGAGAGAGAGAGAGAGAGAGAGAGAGAGAGAGAGAGAGAGAGAGAGAGAGAGAGAGAGAGAGAGAGAGAGAGAGAGAGAGAGAGAGAGAGAGAGAGAGAGAGTTCACTTTGCAACTATTAAAGACAATATACTACAAAATTTAAATACATTTCGAATTTCAATGTGTGTTTAACAGAATTATATCTATTTCTTTGAGACAGTACAATATGGAAGAACTGAGTGATTCCGTTTGGGCGCTGACATTTTGTAAAAATAGTTAGGTTAGGTTTTATAATTGGAACATCTGCATTGAAATGCACCAAACCTCTGCAGCTAGCAGTGGCAGCAATTATACAATATGCTCGTTTTCAACATACAGTACTCTGCCAAACATTAATTGATCTGTCAGATGGTTTTGTACAAGAAAAAGAATAACACTTCCAGACTCCTACTCCAAGAGAAGAGTGGAATTCCTAATCCTTCAATATCAGAAATATGCTTTGCATTCCTCTCCCATGACACACAAATGGATTTAAGGCCGAATACCTTCACCCCACCAAGAAGAATGGGTTTTCTACAAAACACTGGAAAGCAAGAAGGGAATGTTATCTGCACACCAACAACAGTATCATCCTTATCATTGCCGCCAACATTGTGCAATACAAAGGACCACCCACAATATAGCTACAGAGTGTAAATGTAATACGCATTATGTTGCATTGAAGACTATCACATACTAATAAAAGAAAATTAACATGACAATATTTTTCAGTTTTTCAAATATATAAATACAAAGAGAATAACAAGCAATGAAACGCATTAAAGCGTTGTCATTTCTAATTCATATTTGAGACAAATTTTTTACTATACAAAAAATGCAAAAACTTATTACTACATATTTCAATGGAATTCTAGGACAGATAGAATTCCACAATCGTTCTCCCAGCATTTCGTAATTTGTCGTTTTATGTCATTATAATACCCCATTTGTTTAGAGGTGGACACAATCACAGAATGCTTCGCTGGGATATGGCATTTTGCTGCTTAAAAAAAAAAAAAATATATATATATATATATATATATATATATATATATATATATATATATATATATATATATATATATATATATATATATATATATATATATATATATATATATATATATATATATATATATATATATATATATATATATATATATATATATATATATATATATATATATATATATATATATATATATATATATATATATATATATATATATATATATATATATATATATATATATATTACTGTAATCATATACAAAACAGAATATCTTTGGTGCCACTTACCAAACTGTGGTGCCAATAGCAATGTAACCTCTAAGTCCAGACCTGTCACCTTCATAAGCCAGTATGACATTCTTGCAGCATGTGATGTGTTCCCACGGATCCAAAGAATAGTCTGTGTTGGGGATCATCTGAAAAGTGAAATATAATTCAACTCTCTCATCATATCGAACTGAACTCGCTTATATATGACAGCAGGGGTAAGGATAAACAGGATATAATAAGGCCCTAATGCATTCCTTTTTTTTTATCTTTAAGCTCAGTTGTGCCCATCCAGACAGCTAAAAAAGGGGCATGGCAACATGCTAAATGAAAACACAACACTAAAAATATTCTTATACAGTATACAGTTTAACTAACCTGCCAATTAACAGGAGAAAATAGTTGAACTGAAAACTGGGGAGCTTGGATTCTGATGAAACGTTCATCTCTTTCTTCGATGACTTCTTCCTATTGGGAAAATTACCAGAAGTGGTGAAAAAATTCACAGTTGCTGTTTGCTGTTTTATGACTATTAATCCCCATACAAATGGGATGGACACAGACAGGATGGAAGTGAGGAATTAAAGCTGGACAGCATCTAGATACTTGAAAACACACCACAGAAGAAGAATGATGAAGACAGTGATAGGTGTAAAATCCTTAAAAAAACAGACCTGTGACTACTTATGGCATAAACGTAACAATAATTAATATGAAAGTTATGAAATCATAATAATACACATCCAACAGCTGAGCAACAATACACAAAAGTAAAATAATTAGAATCTTGTAAAGGTGAGTAACCCTCAGAACCTCACATAAAGTTAAAAAATAACCCCGTATATTGTTGGGTTAAGTCAAGTTAGGTTAAGTTAGGTTTGGGGTTCCTTTTGGTTAGGTTAGTCTAAGTTAGGATAAGTTTGGTGATTTGCCTCGTAAATCCAAATTATCCAAGAGCAATCTGGGGTTACTCTTCTTTTACAAGATCCAGTACACACAAGCTGTCTCACCTTATCATCACCGTTGAACTTCCATATTTTAAGGGTGGGTTCGGAACTAGAGGTGACAACACAGTACGTCTTTGTTTCCAAGTGATGAACGATGAAATGAGGCGTACACCGCAGAGGTACTTTCCTCACAGGCCAAGGAGCATCGTATGAGAGAATTGTTGGTAGTAAGCAAATGCGCAAAGAATCCTAGAAAACAAAAAAAAAATTTAAATGTAAACTTTGGAATATCTGTTAAATCTTGATTCTGCCAAGATATATATATATATATATATATATATATATATATATATATATATATATATATATATATATATATATATATATATATATATATATATATATATATATATATATATATATATATATATATATTTTGTGTGTGTGTGTGTGTGTGTGTATGTGTAAGTGTGTGTGTGTGTCACTGTTAATCCAATATTATTCACAGGAGGTGACTGAGAGGGATATCCTTGGTGGTAATGGGAGCAGAACTTCCACATTACATCCTCTGGTGTTGTTTGTAGGAGGCACCAAAAAGATACAAAGGGTGTAGCAAGCTAGCAATATCTCAAGTTCCCTCTAATGGAAGAGGAGATAATATGCATTTCAAATGAACCACAGTGCTGGCTCAAAAGTAATACACATGAAAAGCCTAAAATTTATTAAAATCACGTTACTCACAGAGTTATTAAAGTACAAGAATCCATTCTGACAATTTATATTCCTGAAGGGAGCAAAACACTTGACGGGTCCGTCTACACTCATTGGGTGATAACGCAGTTCTCCACGCACAGTCATGAAGACCCAGTGTGGGTAGAGTCCAGATATGAAAACCTGTCGACAAAATAAGTGCTAACAAACTTACAACTTTCGACAAAATCTTACAGCCAAGAGATATAACACTATCCCAGTATTACAAATACCTTTGTAAGATTGTACAGCTTACAATAGAACAATGTAATAACATAAAATAATTTTTAATGCAGGTACAACTTACCCCACTGTATACGCTGATGTTACTAAATGGCCGAAGCTTGCAAACTCTGTCGATTTTCTTTTCACCTCCTTCCTCCTTCTTTTTACCTGAACGTCTCTCCCTTAATATCAGGTGATGGTCAATGAGTCTCATTCTGAAAAGAACAAAACAAATAATTGATGTATGTTGCCTGTGTCCACCCCAAATTGAATGGATATGACTTAGTGACACAAAATAGCGAACAACAAGGAAGCTGTATCAATAAATATAAATGGTAATTGTTAATAAAATTTTACTCACCAGCACAAGTTGCCTACACCCACAAATAACCAACTCCAGGTACAGGTAATCCAACCTAACTCCTATACACCAGCAGGTTATTATGTCTAAAATGAACTTCACTCTACTTTACAGTCGCTTCCTTAGCTCGAGTTTTAACTGCATCTCTCAATCCTCTGACCACTCTCTCAGCCCAGCTGACCCATGTAAACATATCGTCATGACGTCATTCGTAAATAAAGCGACAGTCGTGACGTCATTAACAAACACGATAGCTTACACAAACTAACAGTAATGTTACCAAAGATTACCTATACAATATATAAAAAACAAATACTACACAGCAATCAGGAGTAAAATATAAAATTCCAGGATTTCATAATAACTGATGAAGTTATTGAATGCTATACAATAAATACCTTATCTTGAGTTGCGACACACTAAGATTTTCATAGAAGGGGAAAACCTCGTACATGAGTAAATCCTCATCGACACGAGCGAACAGTACAGGTCTCAGGTTTCGATTTCCCATACCGACCAGCAAGACCTTTAAAGAGGAAAAGAGATTCGATAACATGACATGGATAATGGGTCCCATTCAATATAAATAAAATATATATTGTACTAACTTAGTTACCTGGTAAATTGATAAAGAATGCTGCGGTTTTCTTTGAACGAGAAAAGAATGGACAGGATTAAGAATGAGTACATTAGATATGGTGCAGTAAGGATAATTTGGGGATGTGGTGAGAGAGGTGAGAATAATATAGTTTGAGTATGCACTGAGGAGGGTGAGATTAGCAAGATTGAGAAGGTTTGGGCAAGTGTCAAAAAGGGATGAGGGGTATGTTGGGAAAGGATGCCAAGGACCAATCAGGAGGAGTAAAGGTAAGCCAAAGAGGGGTTTATGGATGTGGTGAGGGTTGACATGAGGATGTGTGGTGTGACAGAGGAGGACACAGTGAACAGGGGGGACACAGAGACAACTGATCCAACGTAGCAGCCTCTAATGGAAGAAGCCGAAATAAGAAAATACATCAAGTTAGAAAAGATCCATTTACAGAGGCTGTAATTATGAAGGATGTGGCAGAAGAAAATTAAAATAACCATTTATTCTATGAAAAGTATTAAAACTTCCCAAAATATCCTGTCAGCCAGAAGTCTTTATATGGGGTATACAGACACAAAAGACTGCCCAAAGTCTCAATTGTATAATTCAACAGAATATAAGATGAGTAATTGCATATACATATACTCAGTGGCCACAAACCTAAATATAAGATTCCTTGAGGATAAAGGGTTGCCGCTATTTCATTCCACCACCCAGCTTGGGTCACCCACAGGGCAAGTAAGCAAGGTTAATACAATATAAAAGCAAAGTAGCTTATAAAAATATCACAGAAACTCAAATAAATTTACCTCGTGAATAACAGATGAATTTTCTAAGACTGGAGTCGGCATAGGTGGGAGATTTGATGGAGGTAATGGAGGGGGTGGAATAATTTGACTGCTGTCTGTCAAAACTCTATGACCTGGAATATACACGTGATTATTACTACTATTATTATTATTAAAAACAAACTTTCATTATAATGTGAACGGTTAATATGAATAGAAAATAAAAGTCCACACTGATATACTGTATAATGTTATATACTTGAAGTAAAACACAAGAGCTTTCTTTAACTAATAAGGGGAAAATGGATCATGTATATAGATAGATTAATGTATGTAGTACTGTACTCTACTGCATTACATAATTATTACTGTATCAAAATTCAATAATACTGTGTACTTCAAGTTTTATAAAGTAGTGAAGTGTCTTTAGCCTAAGTACTGTACAGAACTGCATATGTATGTACTGTACAGTACATTTTTTTTACCTAAACACAACTTACAAACAATTCTATTTATGAATGGACTTCTGGAACCTTACTCGTTCATAAGTTGGGGGCTGTCCGTACCCTGATGTTTGGTAAGAGTATCCAGGTGCTTGGCAAGAGCATCCAGGTATTTGGTATGAGTATTTTGGTATTTGGTAAGAGTATCTTGGTGTTTGGCAAGAGTACAGAGGTATTTGGTAAGAGTATCCTGGTGTTTGGCAAAAGTATTCTGGTGTTCGGTAAAAGAAATTCCCATATGAGGAATTTCAGAAAGCACAGACCTTTTCAATGTACTAAAATGTAATATCTTAAATACATAATTAACATTTTTGGCCTACCAATCCAAAAGTTCTTCACAGCATAGGCGAGTCTAAAATCTGGAAGTGTGTAGATTTCCAAAGTACCGTCTTCTCGAATGCCAATCACCCAATATGTTGGACGGAACTCTTTTTGCCATTTCCTCCACCTGTTGGGTGAATCGATTATTTCTCTTCCATAAAAATACACAGTAATGATTGGAATTGCAATTGGCGAATTTCAAACTACATTTTTCTACCATTGTAGTCATCCAGCTGATTAAACATGATAACAACGTCTTGTTCAAAAAAAACAAAACAAAAATGCAAGAAATTGCTTCAGAGATATACAGTAATATCTATATGATAGTGACAATATGACTCCTAACAGCTGCCATGGCTGGGTTGGTAGTGACTGAAATTTTGATATGCCAGGTCATCAGTTCGAGACCCGCCACAGTCTGAGGTAAAGAGAGGGCATTCACTCAGGGTAATGGTTGCACTTGCCAATACCCTTAACAGAAAAGTAAGTCTGTGACGTAAAACCGGATCAATGTCAACATGAATAATACTTTACCATTCATTTTGGGGCTTCTCAGGAGCATTCAAAATATTAAATGTTTTGGGAGGATCAAATACGGATTTATCTGCATTGCCGTACAACATCTCATCCTCGTCATCCAACTCTCTGAAATAAAAGTATCCTTACTGAAATTATGAAAGACTGAAATTAAAAAAATTAATAATATAGAAAATTCAGGAAGTCACCTGTTGTACCACATTTCGAAGACATACATACACATATAATAGCTGCAATCTCTCTTCTAAGAGGGGTGGCAGAGCCAAAGCACACAATCATACTAACTTCTTAATTTCAGCGTCTGATCTGAATATTTTTCGGTCCTTCTCTCTGTCCTGAGGAACCTGAGCAGTGAACAGCCCGGACACGTCACAATATGCACATATTGTCGTTAATGGAGATTTCTGAAAAAATAAAATTACATATCGTAATACAGTCTTAGGGGAATGCAGCAGTAGGGTGGTTAGAATGCTCAACTCAGAAAGTCACAAATCCAGGGATGAGCCCACTACAGGGTGCTTATGAAGGGCATCCAGTCTTAATATCATAGCTCCAGTCTGTCTGCGCCCACCTACGTAATGGGATTAATTGTGACAACAACAAAAAATATATATACAGTTCTGTTGAATATGAGACAAAAATGTAATATTTGTTTGACCTCTATTGTGACACTATTAAAGTTAAAGTTTGCCGGTGTTTCAGTTCCGATATCCATCTGAGATGCTCCTCGGAACGTCAGCTGAGGCAAGCCCCAACCCCCCCACTGTGGTGCCCATCCACAGCAAGTAACCTTCCCAGTAAACAGCTTAAACTCTCGGTCCTGAGCGGGAACCGATCTGTCGACCTCGCGAATGCGAGGCCAGCGCGTTACCACTGTACTAGCCAGAAGGCTAATTCCCATTCAAATGGGGACAGACACATACAGGCTGGAGCTGGGGATTTAATGCTGGATACTCTCACAAAAATGGAAAAAGTTCAAAGTTTTTGCTTTAAAAAAATATTTGTTGGATATAACAAACTAGCAAATACTATTAAAAAATGGATTAATATTTTCTTTTTGCATGAAACTTTGATTGGCAATGATTTACACCAGGTAAATACTTTTTTCATCAAAATACAGTATTGGAATAAACTTACATTAGTGTCCTGAGGTTTGCTGATGAGGAGCTTTGGCGGAGCAAAACGACTCGTGACGAATGTAAAGATAACAACAGTTCCATCCTCGGCTAATACGACTAAGTACGGATCAGCTAGAGATGCAAACACTAAAGGCCAGCCCACGTCTACAGGAAGATGCTGGATTTGAACAGTACCTTCAAGAAGTCTTACTCCCCCGCTCGTTACCTTTGGGATGAGAAAGATACCAAGTTTTAATAGTAATCCTTGATTTATGTGTCACTAACAGTCCCCAATATGGGGATGACACAGTGTTGCACAGCTCCACAATGGGTTCAATCAGGAGTCTGTCAACTCCTGGGTCGAGAGCTCTGACCACTTGGCCATGATACAAATTATTAATATAATAACTGTAATAATGCTGAACATAGACCATTGGCAATGTTGCAATTGTTGCTGTTCCCCATTTTATGTGTAACTATTAACTTTCATTCATATCAGGGCTGACACAGGCAGGATGGAGCTGGGGAATTAAGGTTGGATCCCACATAAGCCACTGGCAGTATTCTTACAAAAGATGGGCAGTAGGTAAGTGCTGTGAGATGAATCAACCAAGCATAAATCGTCTTTTTATTTTTAATCTGGCACTATCATCATAAATAAACTTAGAGGTATGTATAGACTGCCAAACTCCAGCTCCCCAATCTTTTTAGTCACTTGATACAAATTAAATGGAAATATATTTACTCACCTGAACTATATATCTATTATTTCCGATATTTCCCGCAAACACTGTTTTGGACGTGGTGTTGAAACCTGATTCCTCAAGTTCATTAATTTCTTCTTCCGTCCGTAAGATAAGGGAAGAATCGGCCCGTGACAGGATAAGGAAAGAGTGATCTTGGAGACCACCCTCCCTCTTACGACGTTCATCAGATTTACCCACTAAAGTCCACATGTCATCTACATCTGGCAGGTCGAATGTCGTCAGTACCTACAGGACGATGATTTCAATTCATTAAATAACCATTACCGAGAAACATTAATTTACAAAGTGGATACTTCTATGATAATAATAACCATGACCTGTGACTACCATACAGTCTAAAGTGGTAGGAAAAGGCTCATTAAAGAAAAGAACAGGAAAAATATTTGAAGTACTTATCAATATTACGACCTTGACTGGTGGTCACTTTCTCAAAGTAGACTCACTTTTGCGAAGGTGACCACATGACATCACGAAATTATTTAGTCCTTCATATATTTTCCCTGTTCTTTTCTCTAACGGGCCTTTTTCTACCCTCTATAATAAAAAGTTTAGACTGATTCTGTTATATATAAAGGACGGGATATGCATTCACTTTTTTCTTACAAGACTACTAAATTATTTCTCTAGCCAAATTTCAGAGTAATATAGATCTCACTTGAAAATCTTAGAATTGCTTTCAATTCAATGCCGACACTTGTAAATGGTACAGTCTATTTTGTTAAAGGCATCTCATATATGTATAAATAAAAATTACTATATTACACTATGTTATTATACTCTAACAGTGCATATGTACAATATAAATACATTAACGAATAAGCAAATAGAAACAAATAACGAAATGGGCAAAATGACACAAGGTATTAACAGCCTCAATACAAACCTGGGGTTTTATAGATCTCTGCAGTATAGAGAGAGCTCCATTCTTGCCATGTCCAGAGGTCATGACCAATTCAACGCAAGGGTCAACAGCACTTTCGTATTCTTCACTCAGAAAAGCAGGCTCACCCATGGCCACATCACCACAAGGTCCAATATTTAGTAAACTGTCCATGACCTAAAAGAATAATTATTTATTTTTTATGAGTGACAACGATTCCTAGCTACAATAAAAGCAGAGCAACTTAAATCAGAGGGTGAGGCTTGGTAAGACCGGTGTGCCCGATTCCTGGCCAATACTGGAGAGAGAGTTGTTGTTTGCCATTTTATGTCACTATTAATGCCATGTGAAAGAGGGGTAAACACTTACAGGTTGGAGCTGGGGAATCAAGGATAGATGCCATTCCTAAACACTCCATTGTGGGCTTGAACATAGGTTTTTCATTTCCTGAGTAAAGTGTTCTTACCACTGCACCACCAAAAAATAAACCGCTGGTACCATGAAAAGGGTTATTCAAAAGAAACTAAAGAGCAAGTGCACCTCAAAATTATAGGAAGCTAGCTGAACAGTAGATGTATCTTCCTGTCCATACACCTCCAAAGCATCGTCATCACGAATGTCTTCTACATTACTGGCAATCCAGTCACCTGCAACAATGAAATTTTAAATTTCACTTCCAATTACACAGAAATTTCAACTAGAGATACAATATTCATCTACAATAAGGAAATATAAAATTTCTAATCCAATCACATCAGCATTTCAAACAGAGGCAAAATAGGCAGCTGCAACACTGAAATCTTAATTTCAACTCCAATCACACAAAAAATTCAACCAGCTTTAAAATAACTCATCTGCAACAATGAAATCTTAAATTCCACCACCAACTACACATACATGCAATCAGAGGTCAAAAAGTCATCGGCAGCAATCATATGTAAATCATCACCATCTGCACACAAACCAGAAAATCAATCAAAAGGGAAAAGCAGTGATGTACATTATCCCTTACCCAAGTAACTAATCCTTTATTTATTCCACACATTATAAAGCAGTAATTGAGGTATATTAGGTTCTTGTGAACGTAGGTGCTTTGACTCTGCGAGCCCCGGTTGTAGCCACTTTATACCTGAATATGTGTGACACAAAAAGGGGCTCGATCTTACCTAAAGTGTCTAACTTCTTTCTCTTTGACGGAGGTTCTTGATCTAAGAGAATGTTGTTCCTACTCCTCAGAGTATCTTCTAAGTCTTTTTCCGTGTATCTGAGAAGAAGGGAGTTGCCAAGTCTGGAGCCCAAGAAAAGGTACTGGTCTTCGCATACTGTCATCTGTGTGTATCAATGAAAATACATATCAATATACATTGTATATGAATTCATCATTACTGCATTTGATTTCCAATCTATTTGTTTGAAGTTTATGTGTTACTATTAGGCCCTATTTGAATGAGTGTGGATGCAAACCACTTAAGGCTCGGGAATCAGCACTGGATGCACATCCTAATAACCCAAAGTGGGCTTGAACACAGGTTTGTCACTTCCCAAATTGAGTACTCTAACGACTGCACTACCACTGTACCCAAAGAGAGGAGACAAACTGTTTTGTTTTTCCATTTTGTGTCACTACTGATTCCAATTCAAATGTGGGTGGACACTGTCTGGAACTGGGGTATTAAGGCTGGATGCCCTTCTTAACGTCCCACAGTGGGCTTCAACACGGGATTGTCTCTTCTCGAGAACCAAACTTCATATGCAGAAACACTGAAACTACATCAGCACAGTATAATTATTCCATGCCCAGTACAGTTGTTCCAGTATCAGCAGTATCTAAATTACCCGGTACTGTACTTACACTGCAAGTTAAGACAGACGCGGCAGCTTTATCAAAGTGAAAGCTACGCACGGATCGCATGGAATCAGCCACCAGCGTGAGAACAAAAAGTTCACCTCCTTTGAGTGAGATAACAACACGATCGTCAGTCAAGAAATGCCCGTGCGCACAGTCTAAAGATATGACAACACCTTCTTGTTTTCCTGAAAAGAAAAATAATGAAGAAGAATAGGGAAGATGAAATGTTCAAAAATATCTAGGACTCATATGATACTAAGATTTATGAAATACAGTATAAACTAATTCAGCAAAACTCACTGTTTGCATTTGTAAAGAAGAATTATATAAATTAGTGAATTTGATGAAATTGTAGTAGCATAATCAATATCATTGTATCAATAATGGCACAGTATTGATGAACAGCTATCAACAAATCTCTCAACTATTGCAGTTTGTTGCTCACAAAACTAAAAATCTGACTGACAATATGTTTCCCGTGCCAGTTTGCAAAAAATATAATGACTTATTCAAAAGCTCTGAACGACCAGACTTAAGAAAGGATGCAAGAAAACCTGGATCTCGTTAAGACGAGTTATGATGATCAGGTTTACATCACGGACTCCCTTTGCTACTAAGGGCTAGGACCGTGCCATTTTGCAAAGGACTTTAATTTTGGAAAGTGGAACTATTATCCTGAGGGAATGCCCTTCCTAACCTCAGATTATGACAGGCCGCAAACCCTTGTCCTTAAATACGAATAACGCTAGAGCACCCTGGGGTTACTCTTCTTAACAAGATCCGAAAACCTGCATTCCATCAGGAACTTACTGAGAGGGAAGTTGGTGTTTTTGTCACCCATGGAATTTAATGAAACTCCATATGGGGGAACAGACTGGGTGAGATAAGTTAAGGAGTTACACGCAAACAGCAAGACTCCTCCAATTGGCTTCGGTACTGGAATGAGTCTCTGACAGTCGTGGGGTAGACTCGTAACTGACCAGATAACGGGATGGAGCCTCTGTCTAATATTCAGGGATATTGCTGCCAAGGCACAGGTATCCTGGCGAACAGCGACTCGACTGAAATAAAAAAAAAATTAATTACAGCGGTCAATATTTAACTTTAAGATAAAATATTTATCTTTTTCCCAATGAACACAACTGCTCTTTTTAACATTATTATTATTATTATTATTATTATTATTATCATCATTATTATTATTATTATTATTATCATCATTATTAATATTATTATTATTATCATCATTATTATTATTATCAGCCAAGCAACAAACCCAGCTGGAAAAAGTTAAGAGACTATACACCAAATGGCTCCCGCAGGGGAAGCAACTTGGTGAGGATAAGGATAAAGAGAATATAGGAAGGTTTTAAATAATATTAAGTAGTACAACTTACCATTGCAATACTGACATCATTCCACTATAATTTTACAACTCAGCATGAATTTGTGTCTAGCTTAAGATAAATACAGGTCAAACAAAATTTGTACAACCATACGTAGTTTGCCGTTTTATGTCAATAATAATCCCCATTAGAATGGGGATGGGTAAAGATATGTTGGAGCTAGGGGATTAAGTCTGGATGCCCAACACCCAAAAATGGCTCAGATGCGGGTTTGTCACTTCCTGAGTCAAGTGCTATAACCACTGTGTGGTCCCCTTATGCAAAAAGAACTAAATCATATAAATTATAATTTATGAAGAATTTTCACAAACTGTATATACAGTATATCAAAATTAATGCACTATTAAATACGCCTTCTGCACAGTACATGTATCCAATTACACAGCTGGTTAACTGTATGTACAGGCTACAAGAATCCCAGGTTCTCATTAAGGAAGACTGCTCTGCTTACCACCAAATATGCCAACAACACAACATACACTACATGAGAGCTCAGTGGAGAGAGCCCAGAATCGGCAGTGGCCTTGCTAAGGGACTCCTTGGGACTGTTTGGCTAGGCAGCTTAGAGAAGAAAAAATATAACAGTAATAACAACAACTAAAATTCATTTAAAGAACATTACGATAAGTCTACATACCCAGGAAATGTTTTTATAGGCTCGTACATTAACATCAAAGTAGGATCGTAATACCCATGGAGAAACTGCATATCTAATATGTTGTCAATATTTGTTTCAAAAGTCTTGGGGTCGATAATGTAAGATTGCTGTACAGGCCCTCTGGTAAAAGGCCCTTGGCTGAATTCCATATCTTCAGTGGCTAAGTCTCGACGGAAGGGCAGAATAACAATCTTCTTTCCGAAGATCAACATGGCCGCACATCTCGCCTCTGGATCGACTCGGACTAACGGCAGAGAGACAGTCTGGACCCAACCGCCCTGATATGATGACAAATACACTATTATTTAATTATCAATTATGAGTGAGGTACAAAAAATCCATTTAAAAAATTAATATTTACCGAATAGTCACCAATGAGGATTTGATTAAGGAGAGTCAGGTGTGAGAGGCGAGACTAAGATTATTTGGGCATGTAATGAGGAGGGATGAAGGGTATGTTGGTAGAAGGATGCTAAGGATGGAGACGTCAGGCATGAGAAAGAGAGGGAGGCCGAAGAAAGGTTTGTGGATAAGGTGAGAAAGGAGATGAGGGTGTGTGGCATGAAGGAGGAGGATGCAGGGGATAGGGAGATATGGAGAGAATTTATCTCCTCTGCTGACCCCTAATGGTTGAAGCTGAAAGATTTGATGATGATGATGAGATAAGTGTTACTGCCCTTTATGAAGCCTGGGTTAGTAATGATACAGGTCCTCTGTTGAGCCAGCTTATTTAATCAATTAATTATAAGCACAAGGGAACTTTTACAGGAGGGATGCAAAAATTCTGTTGCTTTGGGAATTGTAGGAAGTATTTTTCAGTATGAGCAAGGCACTAATCAATCCAGAAGCCAACCAGGTATATTTTCTGATATCTAACCCTGTACCTTTACCATAATCACACCTACTGTTATATTAAGACATTAAAGCATGCAATACACACTTTTTGCACCATATCACCACTAAACATTTCTACTTCTTATCCAACATGACTGTATCCACCCCATTTGAATGGGGTTAGACATGCTATCTGAAATAAAAAAAAAATATAAAGCAATACTTACCCTAATATCTTCTTTCTCAAAATAGTGCAAGGAGACAGTCCTTAGGTTGTGATTATATGGGTCATATTCCACGATAGAGAGCTTGGCATCTTTGAAGCCCAGGAGTAGCGAGTCCCTCAATGGAGACAGAGAAACAGCCGCCATGGTTGCCACATTATCATGGAGCCTGTAAGTCGCCATGCATTCCAGCTTGACTTTGGGAGGAATGGCAGTGTCTGTATAAAGAAATAAAGTAAAAATAAAATCAGGAAACACGACACATGACCGATTTATACAGGAAACATGACAGATTTATACAGAAAATATGACACACGACAGATTTATAAAGGAAACATGACATGACATTTGAACAGAAACATGACAGATTTATACAGAATACATGACACATGACAGATATATACAGAAAACATGACAAAAGACAGATTTATACAGAACTTTCAAAGCATAGTTTGTAAAAATATGCTTTTCATTAAATAAAAGAAAAACTTTATTCCTCACTGTTATGTCAGGGGTGCCTCTTCTCAACAAGACGTGCATTGCAAAATGGAAAACACAAACAATTTACTTATCTATACTGACATATATTTTCTTCTACAATGGCCACAATCCCTTTTGTAAGGGGGTGGCCGAGTCAAAGCACACACATTTACCAGAAGCAAGGAAACCCACATCACCCTCTCTTAGCTTCAATGACATAGGAAGTGAATCCAATGCTCCTTTTACTCCATCCATCCATTTTATTTTAGATCTTCCTTTCGGACTTACTCTAGTTACTTCTGCTCTCCAAATTCTCACAGCTAGAAATCCATCATTCAATCTTTCCATTAGCCCAAACCATCTAAGCACTCTCTGGCCTAATTTTTCCGACAGCCTAGCTTCAAGCACTTCAGCTCTCCACATTCTCTTTGCTAGTTTTTCATCACTCATTCTTTCCATGTGTCCAAGCCATCTAGGCACTCTCAGCTCTAACTTATCTGACAGTCTTCTTTCAATATTCATTCTCTGCCTCACCTCCAAAGTGCTACATTAAAACTTACAGTCATTATAAACAAGATATCCTGCAAGAAAAATAATCTCAGGTTAACCAAAACCCTTGATTTAATTTACATTAGATTTATGAAACTAGATATAAAAACCTCTTTCTAAGAATTTCTTAATCACAAAATGGGAGCCCAGTTAGGTCAAAGAAGAATCACTTGATATATTTCCAATAAACTAAGTAAAAATTTAATACTATACGTTCTCTGCTCAATTCTTGCAAAGAAAAGTAACCC
The DNA here is from genome assembly GCA_037179515.1 of Halocaridina rubra. Taxonomy (NCBI): domain Eukaryota; kingdom Metazoa; phylum Arthropoda; class Malacostraca; order Decapoda; family Atyidae; genus Halocaridina; species Halocaridina rubra. The sequence goes on along the minus strand of JAXCGZ010013867.1, from coordinate 29,531 downwards.
CACACTTACTCTCTAATCTAACCTAACCAAACCTCATTATCTTTACTAGGTAGGTCTTTGACAACTTACTTTAAAGAGCTACTTAAATTTACATGATGTTCTGGAGGTTTATCATCTTTACAAGATCCCTCTATGCTACTCACCATCTGTCCTGTCATCTACTCTGGATGCTCTAGTAGGAACTTCAGCAACCAAACGAAACACTCTGACGATGTTGCCTCCAGCAACCACCAGAGATTTTTCTCGATGATTGAAGAAGTGGCAATAAAGAGAAAGTTCCACACCTAAAGCAGGGTGGGTTATCTTGCACAAGCTGTACATTGTGGACTGTGTACATAAAACCACTACACGTCAATCTGGAAAAAACATATAAAAATATATACAGAGCTAAATACAGTATAATACATTATGCAAAGTGTATTATATACACTGTACATGTATATGTGTAATGTATATATTATACACTATGCTAATATTTGTATATTATCATCCTTCATACATGCCTACTTAATGGCCGTAATTCCCTTGTAAGAGGATGGCAGAGCCAAAGCACACATATTCACCAAAACCTAATATATCTCGGTCACTCCCCTTAGCTCCATGGAGATAAAGGGTTGCCAAAATTTCTCCCTTATCACCTTGCCTGGGTCATCCGCAGGGTAGGTGGGTTAGGAAGTTCATGCCATGTTAGAATTATATTTAGTCTATCAGCAGCAAAAACTACTTAATAAATGCCAAGGATGACTAAAGAACGATGCTCCATACTTAGAAAGTTATAAAACACAAGAGCTTCACCCAAAATACTAGATAAAAAACTACAAACCTGATTATTTATTCAATCCTTATAAACGAAAATTATCACACCTTATAAGAAAAATCTAGTGAAGTATATTAAGAACAGAGAAATACTCATTAGGTAACATACTACAATATGCACATCAGACACTGTAGAAAGAATCTCAATGAACCCAAACAAGGTACGTGATATGTAAATACATCCACTTACAATTTGAATATATTATTATAGATTATTTAGCTGTGAAAGTAATTGGTTTAACGTCACTGACTCCCTTTTTTTACCAAGGGCTAGTACGGTGCCTTCCTGCGAAGTACTTTGGTGTTGGCAGATATGATCGTTACCCTGAGTGAATGCCCTTTCTAACCTCAGACCGTAGCAGGCCCCAAACTTTCAACCTGACGATTCAAAGCCACACACACTACTACTTCACAATTTATTACCATTAAATAAGTCATAGCTTAAGAAGGAAAAATATTTAGACTTATAAATTATATCTAAGTCCCGAACAAGTTAATGAAACATTAAAGAAAATATGTGTAAACGCCTTCGTCTCTTCTTCAATTGCATGTGAAGAAACCTAACTTAACCAAACCATACCGAATATTACAATAACTTTCACGATACTTCTTTCCTAAAGGAAGCGTGAAACAAAATACTTACCAAAATAACTCAAAATATCTAAATGTAATGTTCATTAAACTTTCATTCAAAGATTAATTTTAAGTATCCTTCTGTTTTTGCCTTACCAAGAAAATATGACCCTTCTTACCTAACCTAACCAAGTAACCAAACTTAAAAATGGCATTACTCTTTGATGAGATATAAAGCGAGTTATGAAAGAGAGCATAAAACGAATCTTAACCAAACTTTTGCCTTGGTTACTTCAATATTGACATTTTTGTTTGTGATATTTTAACGAAATTTAATATTCGTTTTTTTTTTTTTTCCGAAAATGCTCCGAGGTCGCATTACACATAGGTCACATCTCGCATGACTCGATATTGCTATTTAATATATCTAACTGATAATATTAGCATGATACTGGATTTTATTTCTTCCTGAAAATGCCCCGAGGTCGTATCACAAACAGGTCTACACCCGGCATAAAGCAAAAATATTGTTAAATATATCTACATTATACTAAAAATAAATTATATAAACACTAAACATCTTTCTTACCCAAAAAATTATAAAATATCATGCCATAGCTGGATAAATTAGCATTAAATGTGTAACAGAACACTCTGACAGCGTCCACTTGTTGTTGATGCCAAGTGGGTCTCGACTCTCGAGCGGTAGATGAGCCTTTTGATCGGCTCCTCTAAGTAAAGGAAAAAGCCTTTTTAACGGCTTCTCTAAGTAAAAGGCAAAGGAAATGCCATATTAATCGTCTCTTCCTTTGTAAATACGGTATATGCGAAAAAAAAATACCATAATTATTACTATAAGTTTTTTATTTTGAAACAGTGACACACAAGAAAATAGTTATTTTGAAACACTTTTTTTTATTTTGAAATGTTAACACATTTTAAGCTGACTTAATTCCAAAATAATTATCATATGCTGTTTAATTCGAAAATTTAACAAACTAGGAACTAATTATCATATTAAGTCAATTTTTTTTCTGAAAGTTTGACATGCGAGAACCTTTTCATTTTGAAACTAACACTAATATCGTTTTATTTTGAAACTTTGATATCACAGAAACTTTACATTTTGAAACTTTAACACACTAGAAACATTTTATTTGGAAACTTTAACACATGAAATCAATTTATTTTGAAACTTTAACACATTAAGCATATTTTATTTTAAAACGGTGACGAACTAGAATCTTTTCATTTTGAAATTTTAACACGCTTATACTTTATTGGGAATCTAACACTAAAAAGTTTTCATTTTGAATCTTTAACACACTAACCTTTTTATTTTGAAATTAAAATACTGTCTATACTTTCTTTTCCTTGTACGCCAAAGAGAAATATTACTTTTAAAAAAATGGTGCAAATTCTTGCCTTTCTCAATTTACAATAAGCATGGTACTTATTTATACCCTTAATTGTAAAAGCCATTGTTCAATACTACACACTCACACACACACACACACACACACACACATACATATGATAATTAGTTCCTAGTTTGTGAAGAAAGTAAAAAACGAGAACAATGGTAGAGAACTTCAGGAGGATCTAAATAATCTGCACGAGTGGTCAGAAAAGTGGCTAATGAAATTCAATACTTCAAAATGTAAGGTAATGAGAATGGGTACAAGTGCAAGAAGGCCCAAGCTTGACTACTCGGTGGCTGGAGTACAACTTCAAGAGACAGAAAATGAGAGAGATCTAGGAGTAAACATACTGGCAGAATTGTCTCCAGAAATACATATAAATGGCGTAGTAAGGGCAGCATATGCATTCTTATCAAATGTAAGGGTAGCCTTCAGGCACATGGACAAGGAAATGTTCAGAAATATTTATGTAACCTATGTGAGGCCAAAACTGGAATATGCAGCCCCCTTTTGGAATCCGCACTTGAAAAAGCACATAACTAAGCTTGAAAAAGTTCAAAGACATGCCACGAAACTGGTGCCAGAAATACGCAATCTCGGTTATGATGAGAGGCTGAGGGAATTAGACTTGCCATCACTCGAAGCTAGAAGAGTAAGGGGGGATATGGTGACAGTCTTTAAATTCCTTCATGGTTATGATAGAGTGGATAGGGATCGATATTTCGATATGGCTGGCTCTAGAACTAGAGGTCATAGTTTGAAGCTTCGTAAGAAAACTTGTTTGCAGGATGTAAGGAAATACTTTTTCAGTGTAAGAGTAGTTGATAATTGGAATTGGCTAAGCGAGGAGGTAGTTAATGCTATCTCAATCCATAGTTTTAAGGACAGGTACGATAAGTATCACTAAGTCTAAAAATGGAACCGATCAGGAGACGGGAAGATACGAGCTTTGGGCTCTTTCCCGTAAACACAATTAGGTAATCACAATTAGGTAATCACACACACACGATTGGTCAGATATAAGGCTGATAACATTCAATACTTTAAAATGTTAAGCATTGAGAATGAGTGAAAGTACAAGAAAACTCCTGTAATAGGTATTCAACAGCAGAAGGGAACTGTAAGGATTTGTGAACGAAAGAGATCTAGGGTGAATGCATAAGCAGATTTGTGAGGCCTAAGCTTAAATATGCACTGCCCTTTTGGAAGCCGCATTAAAATAATAATAAAAAATAAATCAATTGGAGAAAGCGCAGAGATATGGTAAGAAGCTATTGACAGAGATACGTAATCTTACTTACGAGGAAAGGCTGAAGGAGTTAGTTATACCACCACATGGAGCTAAAAGATAGCGGGAGGATATGGCGACGGTTTTCAAGTTCTTCCGTGGTTTGGCAAAGCTGGTAGGGAGAGAAACTGTGATTTGGGCAGCTCAAGAACAAGAGGTCATAGTGTGAAACTTTGTAAGAACACTTCATTGCAGGATATAAGCAAATATTTATCTTAGCGTAAGAATAGTGGGTAATTAGAATTCGCTACAAGAGGAAACGGTAAATGCTATATGGATTCTTGGCTTTAAGGACAGATATAATAAGTGTCAGTGCGCATTAAAATGAAAGTGATGAGGAGTCGGAAGTTACGAGCATACGCCTCTTTCCCATAAGCACAATTAGGCATGTACATTTAGGTAAATACACACACACACACACACACACACACACACACACACACACACATATTAAAAGGAAGGAAAGAATGTGTGAATATACAAAATGTTCCCCCTTTGGGTATGATAACGAGATTAACACGAAATTACCCAAGGAAAAATAATCTATTTATACTAAACAAGGCAGAATTATCAGAATATTTTTTACTACGGGATCGATTAAAGGTTATCTCACCTGGGAAAGCAGATAATAACACGTAATGAACAGGTATTTGGTTAATTTATGAATATTAATTAAAAATATGCGATACTATTGTGATATATATTTTAGTTGGATCAATTTAATATTCACCTCTCCATTCTTAAATGAGACTTTTACATTGCTTCTCTCTCTCTCTCTCTCTCTCTCTCTCTCTCTCTCTCTCTCTCTCTCTCTCTCTCTCTCTCTCTCTCTCTCTCTCTAGCCTGCTGGCTAGTACAGTGGTAACGCGCTGGCTTCGCATTCACGAGGTCGAAAGATCGGTTCCCGTCCAAGACCGAGAGTTTAAGCTGTTTACTGGCAGGAACTGCTGTGGTTGGACACCACAGTGGGGGGTTGGGGCTTGCCCTGGCTGACGAATACCCATTGTATTGAAATGGAAATAAAGGTTTATTATTATTATTATTATTATTATATTATTACTCTATTATACTTATAGAGGCAAAGATTTTTGTTTTATAATCTCTAATGTCTGAAAGTGTAACAACATAGCTATGTACGTTTGTACAATATGTATGTATGTATGAATGTATGTATGTATGTATGTGAGTATGTATGTATGTATGTGTATGTAAGTATGTATGTATGTATGTATGCATGCATGCATGTATGTATATCTGTATGTATGTATGTATGTATGTATGTATGTATGTATGTATGTATGTATGTATGTATGTATGTATGTATGTATGTATGTATGTATGTATGTATGTACGTATGTATGCATGCATGCATGTATGTATGTATGCATGCATGCATGTATGTATGCGTGTATGTATATATATTCCCCTTACTTACTTCCTATCCCTCTGAGGTATTTTAAGCAAAATATATATAAAAAATATATTTTTGTAGAAAATTGTTGTCATCTGCTATAGTGACCTCTATGCTATGAATAAATCTACACTAGACATATTTCAAGTGCAGTCCGCCCTAGGTTTTTCAACTATTCATTCGTTTATGTATCTATCTATCTATCTACTTAACTATCCATTTATCTATCTATGTATATATGTATCTATATATCTATATCTATATATCTATCTCTATATATGTATATACATATACAAAACGTATATATATATATATATATATATATATATATATATATATATATATATATATATATATATATATATATATATATATATATATATATATATATATATATATATATACATATATATATATATATATATACATATATATATATATATATATATATATATATATATATATATATATATGTGTGTGTGTGTGTGTGTGTGTGTGTGTGTGTGAATGTGTGTGTGTGTGTGTGTATATATATATATATATATATATATATATATATATATATATATATATATATATATATATATATGTGTGTGTGTGTGTGTGTGTGTGTGTGTGTGTGTGTGAGTGTGTGTGTGTGTGTGTGTGTGTGTGTGTGTGTGTGTGTGTGTGTGTGTGATTACCTAATTGTGTTTACGGGAAAGAGCCCAAAGCTCGTATCTTCCCGTCTCCTCATCGGTTCCATTTTAGACTTAGTCATACTTATCATACCTGTCCTTAAAACTATGGATTGAGATAGCATTAACTACCTCCTCGCTTAGCCAATTCCAATTATCAACTACTCTTACACTGAAAAAGTATTTTCTTACATCCTGCAAAGAAGTTTTTGCACGAAGCTTCAAACTATGACCTCTAGTTCTAGAGCCAGCCATATCAAAATATCGATCCCTATCCACTCTATCATAACCATGAAGGAATTTAAAGACTGTCACCATATCCCCCCTCACTCTTCTAGCTTCCAGTGATGGTAAGTCTAATTCCCTCAGCCTCTCATCATAACTGAGATTGCGTATTTCTGGCACCAGTTTCGTGGCATGTCTTTGAACTTTTTCAAGCTTAGCTATGTGCTTTTTCAAGTGCGGATTCCAAAAGGGGGCTGCATATTCCAGTTTTGGCCTCACATAGGTTACATAAATATTTCTGAACATTTCCTTGTCCATGTGCCTGAAGGCTACCCTTACATTTGATAAGAATGCATATGCTGCCCTTACTATGCCATTTATATGTATTTCTGGAGACAAATCTGCCAGTATGTTTACTCCCAGATCTCTCTCATTTTCTGTCTCTTGAAGTTGTACTACAGCCACCGAGTAGTCAAGCTTGGGCCTTCTTGCACTTGTACCCATTCTCATTACCTTACATTTTGAAGTACTGAATTTCATTAGCCACTTTTCTGACCACTCATGCAGATTATTTAGATCCTCCTGAAGTTCTCTACCATTGTTCTCGTTTTTTACTTTCTTCACAATCTTTGCATCATCTGCAAACATATTCATGAATGAATTTACAGACTCTGGTAGGTCATTTACATATACAAGGAACAAAAGTGGCCCTAAAACTGGACCCTGTGGAACTCCACTACTAACTCTTCTCCATTCAGACACTGAGTGTCTTACTCTAACCCTCTGTTCCCTTCCTTCTAAGTAAGTTTTTATCCATCCCAAAATATTTCCACCTATTCTAGCCATTGGTTGCAGCTTCCTAATAAGTCTCCCATGTGGAACAGTGTCAAACGCTTTCTGGAAGTCTAGGAATATGCAATCTGCCCAGCCCTCTCTTTCCTGTAAGATTTGGCTTACCTCATCATAAAATTCTAATAAGTTTGTTACTGTTGATCTACCTTCTCTGAAGCCATGTTGCCTCACTGACAAAAAGTTGAAGGATTCCAAGTGAAGAGAGATATGTTTCCTTAGTAGTTTCTCCATAACTTTGCAAACTATGCTGGTCAAGGAAACTGGTCTATAGTTCAGAGCCGTATCCCTCCTTCCCTTTTTGAAGATAGCTATCACATTTGCTTGTTTCCAGCATCTTGGAATCTCCCCTGACTCCAGTGACTTTTTAAATATGATACTTAGTGCCACTGATATTGAGTTTGCGCATTTTTTAAGCACATGAGGGGATATGTCATCAGGACCTGTAGCTTTATGAACATCTAAATCCATCAACGCTTTGCATACCTCTGTGGCTGTAAGGTTGATGTTCTCTAATACCGGCCCTTGAGCTTCTATCACTGCAATCTGAGGGGGTGGAGTATTTTCTACAGTAAATACTGACTGAAACTCCTTGTTCAGTTCTTTGCAGATCTCTTCATCCGTCTCAGTGATGCTTCCATCCGCTCTCTTTAGCCTTAAAACCTGTTCTTTTACCTTCAGTTTTCCTCTGATAAAGCTGTGTGTGTGTGTGTGTGTGTGTGTGTGTGTATGTGTGTGTGAGTGAGTGTGTGTGTGTGTGTGATTACCTAATTGTAATTTCCTAATTGTGTTTACGGGAAAGAGCCCAAAGCTCGTATCTTCCCGTCTCCTGATCGGTGTGTGTGTGTGTGTGTGTGTGTGTGTGTGTGTGTGTGTGTGTGTGTGTGTGTGTGTGATTACCTAATTGTGTTTACGGGAAAGAGCCCAAAGCTCGTATCTTCCCGTCTCCTCATCGGTTCCATTTTAGACTTAGTCATACTTATCATACCTGTCCTTAAAACTATGGATTGAGATAGCATTAACTACCTCCTCGCTTAGCCAATTCCAATTATCAACTACTCTTACACTGAAAAAGTATTTCCTTACATCCTGCAAAGAAGTTTTTGCACGAAGCTTCAAACTATGACCTCTAGTTCTAGAGCCAGCCATATCAAAATATCGATCCCTATCCACTCTATCATAACCATGAAGGAATTTAAAGACTGTCACCATATCCCCCCTCACTCTTCTAGCTTCGCGTGATGGTAAGTCTAATTCCCTCAGCCTCTCATCATAACTGAGATTGCGTATTTCTGGCACCAGTTTTGTGGCATGTCTTTGAACTTTTTCAAGCTTAGCCATGTGCTTTTTCAAGTGCGGATTCCAAAAGGGGGCTGCATATTCCAGTTTTGGCCTCACATAGGTTACATAAATATTTCTGAACATTTCCTTGTCCATGTGCCTGAAGGCTACCCTTACATTTGATAAGAATGCATATGCTGCCCTTACTATGCCATTTATATGTATTTCTGGAGACAAATCTGCCAGTATGTTTACTCCTAGATCTCTCTCATTTTCTGTCTCTTGAAGTTGTACTACAGCCACCGAGTAGTCAAGCTTGGGCCTTCTTGCACTTGTACCCATTCTCATTACCTTACATTTTGAAGTATTGAATTTCATTAGCCACTTTTCTGACCACTCATGCAGATTATTTAGATCCTCCTGAAGTTCTCTACCAGTGTTCTCTCCGGTTTTACGTCACGGACTCCCTTTTCTTCTAAGGGCTAAAACGTCGCCTCCTTACGAAAAACCATGAGTTTGGCTGTGTGTGATCGTAACCTAAAGTGAATGCCCTTTCATACCTCAGACCATGGCGGGTCTAGAACCGACGACCTGAAAAATAAAAATTGCGGAATCTACAATCCGGGTACTGCGGTCACTTGCGTGTGTAATTAATAGCCCCTATCAACTCAAAAAGAAGAAGAATCGTCTAAAGAAATAAAAAAATAACAGGAAGAGAGAGAGAGAGAGAGAGAGAGAGAGAGAGAGAGAGAGAGAGAGAGAGAGAGAGAGAGAGAGAGAGAGAGAGAGAGAGAGAGAGAGAGAGAGAGAGAGAGAGAAGAAGAAGAAGAAGGAAAGGAGAACTTTTCTGTTCCTTTTTAGTATGCATAAACCTCCTTCCAGAAAAGTGAGGGGGGGGGTGGCTGCAAGCGAGTTGAGAAGGCCCTTCTTGCTCCGAAAATGGACATATGAAAAATAAAAGAGCCGAGGTCGTATTTACATAAGAAAGTCGTTGATCTAAGCTAGCAAGAATGAGGATCAGCAACAACAATGGGGTGGATGGGGGAGTGGGAGATGGTGGGTCGGATTGGATAAGGCGGTAGGTTGTTGTTGGAGGTGGGAGGGACCTTGCGAAAGGATGCTTGTTCACAAGAGAGTTTAACTGCAACACTCTGGAAAAAGAGGCTGAGGTCATGGGTAGGTGGTGTGGGAGGAACCTGGATGAGGATCGGGGGTGTGAGAGTATGGGGGGATTAGAGGGTGGAGATTGTTGGTGGAGTGGGAGGAGGTGGTGGGTGGGAACTTGAAGAGAAACCTTGTTCACATGGGAGTTTAAGTGCAACACTAGAAAAAGAGGTTGAGGTCATGGGTGGGGATGTGAGAGGAACCTGGAGGAGGAATGGAGGTGTGGGAGGAGGAAGGATTAAAGAATGGGTTTGATGAGTGGGGTGAGAGGAAATGGTGAGGGGAGGGAGACTTTGGGAGAGAGGGGGACATTGTTCACAAGGGAATTAAGTGCAACACTGAAAAAAGAGGTTGAGGTCATGGGTTGGGATGTGAGAGGAACCTGAAGGAGGAATGGGGGTGTGGGAGGAAGGAGGATTAAAGAATGGGTTTGATGAGTGGGGTGGAAGGAAATGGTGGGTGGAGGGAGACTCTGGGAGAGGGAGTGGAACATTGTTCACAAGAGACTTTAACTGCAACACTCTGGAAAAAGTGGCAGAGGTCATGGGTGGGGATGTGAGAGGAACCTGAAGGAAGAATGGAGTGGGAGGAAGGGAAATTTAAAGGGTGGGCTTGGTGGGTAAGTTGGAAGGAAATGGTGGGTGGAGGGAGCCTTTGGAAAAAAGGGGGTCATTGTTTACAAAAGACTTTAACTGCAACACTCTGGCAAAAGAGGAAGAGGTCATGGGAAGGTGGTATAGGAGGAACCTGGATGGGGAATGGGATTGTGGGAGGATGGGGGGGGGTTAGAGGGAGGAGATGGTGTTTGGAGTGAGATGAAATGTTAGCTGGAGGAGGACTTTGGGAAGAAGACTTGTTCGCAAGGGTTTAATTGCAATATTCTGGAAAAAAAAAAGAGGCTGATGGCAAGGGTGAGGGAGGTGGGTGTAGCCAGATGGGTGTGGGTGGAATGGGGGTAGGGGTGAGACTGGTGGAGGGAGAGGAGTTAGTGAGTGGAGATGGAAGCTTTAAGGGAAGCATATTTACAAGAGCCTTTAACTGCAACACTCTGGAGAAAGAGGCTGAGGTCATGGATGGAGATGTGGGAAGAACCACAGGGAAAAAAATGGTGTGTGAGGACGGAGGTAGGAGGATGATGGTGAGGGTGGGGGAACGCATGGTAGAGGTTTGACCGATATGGTACGTAGAGGGGTCAGGAACCTTGTTCAAAAATGAGTTTAATTGCAACACTGGAAAATGAGACTAAGATCATGGTTGGTGATGTGGGAATAACATGAGGAAAGTATGAAGGTGTATCAGGAAGGGGTTAGGCGGAACAAGGTGGGTGGAGTTAGAGGTATGGGGTATGTCAGGAGGAATGGAGGCCTGTATGGAGGAGGATTGGGGAAGAGTAGGCCTATATGAAAGGGAACTCTGACACAATAATAACTTGAACGGTTAAGTACACACAATCCATTCTTATAAATGTCAAACTAAGTAATCCATAGTTAACTACCATTCAGACTTCTCAAATGTATTCATTTATATCCATAAGTTGACAGTAGTCAGGAGATAAAAGATGCTACTACAGTTGCTTTCCAAAAGAACACAAAAATAAGCGCTCCTTCACGACCATGTTGAGGAAAGACTACTTTTCAACCATGAAAAATAAACTCTCTTAGTCATGAAGCTTAAATATATACACATTACACGTGAAAATACATTTTCACGCAAGCACACATATACATTAATCATGCATGAATACACACATACAAGCAAAATATGTAAACAAAAATGTAAAAATACTCTAAAGATTATGGTTTCATCTTCAGCAGTATAGGGATAGGCTGATAAATCATAGTCTAATGATGTGATCCGGATTGCAAATATTGAACCATTCCACTTCCTTCACGTGTTGTGTTGCAAAGCACGGTAAACATTGTGTACTTTGTAAAACAGGATAATATTTGTGTTGCAAAGAAAACTAACATTGTGTTTCGTAAGCCAATGTAATCATTGTGAATCTTAACATTGCTAGAAAAAAAAAGTGTAATTAGGTATATATATATATATATATATATATATATATATATATATATATATATATATATATATATATATATATATATATATATATATATATATATATATATATATATATATATATATATATATATATATATATATATATATATATATTACGGTAAATTTGTTTGTATAAAACTCTTTTAAATTTGGAATGAAACATATTTGATTTATCAAGATATTCTTTAATTAGAGGTTTTTTTTATGCATATATGCAATTTATAGTCCTGTGTATTCTGTAGAAGTGTGAAACCGGGACGGGCAAAGAAAACTGCTTTCATCGGGCCCGGGCACCATGAAAGCATTAAAGAAAAAAAATAACAGCTTAAACCTAGGAAAAAAATGAGGAAATGATAAACAATAAAAAGACAGGCTGATAGAACAGTCATAGTAATGAAGGCGTAATAATGATGAGAATGGGAACAAAGAGAAAAAGTGATGTGGAGTGTTGTGACTTGTCAAATGTGAAGGGATAGTAAGAGATGTGTGATGAACATGCCAGAATATTAGGTGTAAATGTAGGCATAGGATATATATATATATATATATATATATATATATATATATATATATAATATATATATATATATATATATATATATATATATATATATTATATATATATATATATATATATATATATATATATATATATATATATATATATATATATATATATATATATATATATATATATATGATTGTGACACCAGCACGGGCCAAATAATAAAAAAAAAATCTGTCCTCATCGGATCTGTAGACGAAGAAAACACAAAGAGAAACAGAGATGGGGAGTGTTGTGACCTGTCAGATGTGAAGGGATAATCGATGTTTGTGTGTGTGTGTGTTTGTAACGAATATCCAAGAATTTCGGTGTTGATGTAGGCACAGAAAAAGAACCTTAACTGAATGAAGACTTAACATCAAACTGTCCTAACCGTCCTATTAAAGTTTTATATACATATATATATATATATATATATATATATATATATATATATATATATATATATATATATATATATATATATATATATATATATATATATATATATACACGTATGTATGTATGTAATTTCCTTAACAAAAGTAAAATTGTACGTAGGAAAAAAAGGTACATTTCCTATTCATGAATATCTTGCCCTGGTTAAGAAAAAAGTCTTTTACACAATTTTTTGTAATGTTTTTCTGTAGCAACAAATCTTTCCTTTGTGTTACACACACATACACACGTGAAAATATATATATATATATATATATATATATATATATATATATATATATATATATATATATATATATATATAACTACTACTAGTACTACTACCACCACTACTACTACTACTACTACTACTACTACTACTACTATTATTATTATTATTATTATTATTATTTATAATTGAATACATTCAAACAGATTACTAAATTTCGATCATAAAATTGTAATTAAAGACCACTTAATAATAGATATACTAGGGTTGGTTAGGTTAAGTTTCGAGAAGACAAAGGAATATTAGAGATAAAATATAATAATAATAATAATAATAATAATAATAATAATAATAATAATAATAATAGTAGTAGTAGTAGTAGTAGTAGTAGTAGTAGTAGTAGTAGTAGTAGTAGTAGTTCTTATTGTTATTATTATTATTATTATTATTATTATTATTATTATTATTATTATTATTATTATTATTATTATTATTATCAGTAGTAGTAGTAGTACAATTTTCATTATTTTTTTGTGACTGACAGCATATTTACTTGTACTGTATTAGGATGTCTTAGAGATGGGGAATTACAAGTGCCACTTTTCCAATTGGCACATTAGATTTACGTGAGTATATCGAGAGAGAGAGAGAGAGAGAGAGAGAGAGAGAGAGAGAGAGAGAGAGAGAGAGAGAGAGACTATCTCTACCTAGCAAGAAAATTCCACTCTATGATATACAGTCACCATTTTCCCCTTACACTACCAGTCTGCATATTTCAAAGCTTGTGGTAAGCTAACCTTTTAGCTTAGTGGGTTTTCCCTGGTCCTTTTGTGGGGTGTGTGGGGAATTTTTGTGGGGGCAAGATGTCTTCCCTATCCTCTTTTTTGTTATTATATTATATAATAGTAAGTTCCTTTTGTTTTTTTGTTTTTTTCATTTATATATGCGAAAATTAGCAACAAAAAAAAGAATTTGGAGAGAGAGAGAGAGAGAGAGAGAGAGAGTAAATCTCATCATATTATCTCAACATTCCTATCGATTCTGGCAAGAGGATCAAAACCTTCCTATAAAAAAAATCTCCAGTAGCTGTTTAGTCTATACTGAAGAGAATATAGCTTATAGACTAGAGCCTAGCTCGCAGATTCAGAACCCACTCCAAAAATGTCTTCAGAATTAGGCTATCTATCGAGGAATATATTATTCTCTCTCTCTCTCTCTCTCTCTCTCTCTCTCTCAAGTGTGTGCAAGTGTTAATAATTTCCATCTTAGGCCGCGAATCTTGTCTTACATTGATGGATTATCTCTCAACATTGTTGTGTAAAGAGGGTGTCAAACTGTCCGGTAGCAATTATGGATGGATTGTGTCCGCTTGATGGATGAGCCTCAGTGCCTGGATTCGGATGGGAAAATGGAGGAATGGACGAAGAAATGAGTGGATGATGTAATTTTAGTAAAGTGGTATATTTTATTTACACATGTGCTTGGTATGTATAAATTTCAAACACGAAAAAACGTGATGTAAGGATGAACAGAACAGCTAGAGAAACCTAAAAAAGGAGTGTTGATGTCTTTCAGAGAGTATGTAGTCCATCTTCATAAGACCGAAGATGGCCTACTGTGAAAAAGCTCTGAACGCCACCATTTCACTTTCCTTAGTGCCTATCCACTCTTCACACGTGGATAGATATCGTCAAATGTTAATTTCACATTATTATATATAATCTATATTCCCCAACTTATCCACAAAATCTTAAAAATACTTAAATATAACTATTAGTAGTCACCGTGGCTCAAACGGTAGCGTCCGCGACTTTGAGGTGTCAAGTCGAGGGTTCGCGCCCCGTCACGGTCTGAGGTTAGCACGGGCATGCACTCAGGGTAACGATTATATCTGCCAAAACAAGTCCTTCGCAAGAAGGCAACTGTCCTAGCCCTTGGTAGAAAAGGGAGTCCGTGACGTAAAACCGAACACCTTGAATATAACTATTAGGCCTACAAGTGAGGACTGGCAAAACTAATATTCTTCAAACCTTTACCAAATTCAAAACATTTCAAGACAAGAGTTTTGGTATAACACATTAGTCTAACAATACCTTTATTATCATTATTTCCAGCATGTCATTCTACATATGAGATAATTACTGTAAAACATCAACTAGAACAATGGGTTGTGTCCACCGTTGGCATTAGTGTCAATTAAAACAGTCAAGGTTGGCAGGTTGGCAAACGGAACTATAACCCTTGTCCTCTTGTGCTCACTCACTCCCCCCCTCCCCTGTTCTTTCTTTCCCTTCCTCTCCTAAATAATTTCCTTTTTCCCCAATTTACATATTACATATTCCTCCATATTGTCTTCTACCTTGTTTTAGTAATTCAATGACTTAATGTCTATCTAATTTTCTCCATTATTCACTACTTCTCATAATTACAATTTCTACTCCTTCTCTAATCTATATTTTCCTTCGTAATATTTTCTATTTTTAACACTATTAATAAGGTTTTGTATTGTCAGTTTGTAATTCTGTATATTTTAATTTTCAAGGAATATTTACCTCTGAGAAAATACAAAATTTATTGCCAATTATTTCCATGCTTCCTAATAGCTTGACAAATTTAATAACAAATTGTCAATTTAGTTTTAACCCGAACCAATTTGTTCTGATAAATTATTTATTGTTATTATAATCGGGAGTTCATAAATTAAAGACAGAATAATTAGTACGTTCAGATCTCATCACACTCTAAACCATTATTCACTGAATATTAAATACATTATGTAATATTAACCAAAGAAAACATTACTGTCTTTCACAGAATACAGTATGCTTTCTTTCGGATTTAAAATTTAATAACAATAGTTTCTTTATATTACATATTGTAAGCACGAATACATATGGAACACTAAACCACGCCTGTTTAACATAAAAGTCTTAAAGAATGGAAAACGGGTATCTTGAGATGACGACTCTTATAATTTATGTTCCCATCTGTACATATATGACGGTGTTTAAGTCTACAGAGAGAGAGAGAGAGAGAGAGAGAGAGAGAGAGAGAGAGAGAGAGAGAGAGAGAGAGAGAGAGAGAGAGAGCAGCTCATTCTGTAATCTTTCCTTTTACGATTGAATACCTAAAGTATATTACAATAGAGAGAGAGAGAGAGAGAGAGAGAGAGAGAGAGAGGGAGGAGGAGAGAGAGAGGAGAGAGGAGAGGAGGAGAGAGGAGTTTGAAGGAGGGTAATTGTATGTTGTTCGTGTAAGGAATGATTATGATGGTCTAGTTGACTTACTCTATTTATATATTAATTCATGCTCCAATAAACTATTGAAAGAAAAATGTATAAATAAATAAAAGAATAAATTTATTAATAAAATACATACATAAATAAGATATCCAGTAAACAGTTCATTGCAATTAGCATTTGCCAATCTGTTTAGATATCTATTGATCACCCCTATTAAAAAAACCGATGTTCGTGTAACTTTTCCCCTCTCCCCTCGCTTATATCTCGTCTTCCCCCCCCCCCTTCGTAGTGAGGGGAAAAAGACTCTGGCTTATCTGTCTCTGGTGAGAACAGGCTTTCCTTAACACGGCTCTTTGAATATTGATGGACATTTTTAAAGGCTGATGAAGAAGAGGAAGGGCGGTTGGATCATACAATACCAATGGGATTATCGTCTTTCATGAATTTCATGTCTTTTGTGTATAGACACACACCACTTTACGGGTTGTGATAGGAAATTGGGATGGAAGTAGGTAGAATTAAATTCATTTATTTATTTAGCTTTTTGTCACAATTAGTCCCTGTGACTGGGAATGGAGACACAGACTGGAGCCGGGGGATAAAGACCAGATGCCCTTTCTAACGTCCAGCGGTGGGCTGAAACCGTTTTACTCGCTTTCCGACTCACGCACTCTACCACTGAGCTACCGCGGGCACAATTACTTTTCTTTAATAAATATCTAATCATTTGGCATATTCATTTACTGGTATGTTTTTGCCTCCTGGTTAAACTCGGTTTAAGCGAGTACATATACAGTGAGATTTTAGGAAAATACTTCAGAAAAGTAAAATGATCCCGAAATTATACATTGTTTAAATGTTCCCAAGTTTGGTGTCTAATTTAACCAAACTAACCATGGCTAGAGAAGATATCAAATTTAGTAAATTTCGATTTGTGTTACTAATTAATATATGTGATAATTAATTTTCCTGCAAGTAGGCTGCCGGAATAATAGCAATGTTTCGAGGCCACTGTTTAAAAGAAAAAAGAAGAAAAAATGGAGTTCATGTACTTAGACGATAATACACGAAAATTAGAATAGTTAACAGTAGCCATGAAATCCTACTCAACAGGTATATTTCGGAAAAAAAAAATGGCTTTTACAATCACCTTTTTTCAAAAGCAATAGTCCAATGAATCTTTCTTATGTCTCATGGGGTTAGCGTGATATATTTTTGGGTTATTGTAACTAGATTTAAACCAAAATAAAGAAGACAAATAGTTCTTGTTCCGGCTCGTGCAGGGAACAAGAAGATCTCAACTAAGTAATTTCAACCTCCGAGATCTTATCCAAATGACAATATGTAAACAAATTGTTCGATTCCTAGGATCATATTTTACATATAATAAGTTAATATTTATTATTCATTAGGATGATATAGATCCCTCTATTATTATTATTTTAGTATAAGCGTGTACTGTCACTATAGAATAAGCAAGGTTTTGTAGAAAGAGAAAGTTTTTAATAAAAAATGCTAATTCGAATATAAAACTCGGACACAGCTAGAAGCGAAATAGCGCTAATATGTTTTTTTTTCCATTTAATTATTTTAATAGGCAGTAATCACAATGTTTTAATTAATATTAGCAATTTTCGGTAATCATTAAGATTATAGCCCTATAAAGGAAAATAATCTTCATTACTTTACGGGAATATATGTTTCTTTGAGTTGTCTATTTTCATCAATAACAAAAAATAGGAAAGGAAAGAAAAAAAAAACACGAAAAATGGCTTTCAGGGTAGTTCGGGTAGAAATAGTGCTAGAGGCATTTGGGCGGAGTTTCAGCACGTGTGATTGCTCCTGATTATATCTTCAGGCAATACGTGTAAATACTTGTGTAATTTACCATTAGTAAATAAAGATGGGCGCTACTGAACTGGAAGAATTGATTAAAATGGACAAATTTCACTGTCAGGTAAGTTGAAGTTGTAGTTATTTAATGAAAGAAGTGTGTGGTGCTCTGATAGCCTACTTTTTTTTCCTGCATTTGTTCATAATGTAATTTGCCGTTTATTTTTATATTCGCGCTGTGGAAGGATAAAAAAATGTAAATATGTCGAAATACCCGGAAAAAGTCAGGTTGCTCGTAGAGATTTTTGGTTTTTAACTTTCCCATATACATTTATTTTACTAATACTTTCTGTGAAAATGTTTGATGATATTATTTAGCTTGTAAACTGACTTTCACCTCTTCGGATAAATATATAATTAGAAAAACACATGAAATTTATTATAATATTAGGTTAGGTTAGTTAAATTAAATATAATTGAAGCCTTAGTTTTAGTAATTTTAAATATTTTTTCAATGTTATGTACATTCATGTCAGTCGTTGGGGGTGTGAAAGTAAACAATTACTCAGTTATCAACTCGTTTCTTAATTGGTGGTGAACTAACTTAACCTAACCTAATCCAACTTAATGTAATGCATTATATGATATTTTATTCATAGCTGGGGGTGTGAAAGTAAACACATACCAATATTATTCCTAGTGCTTGTTCAAGTTAAGGTTGAAAAGGCATATATATATATATATATATATATATATATATATATATATATATATATATATATATATATATATATATATATATATATATATATATATATATATATATATATATTTATTCCACAAGCTACTCTCCCTTCAAATTAATTTCCAAGGCTATATTTATTTGAGAAATAAGGCTTGCTCTTTTTTTTCGTGACCAACAGAACAATTCCGGGATGAGGCTTTTCCATTTTGTATTGAAACTTATGCTTTTTCTAATCCTATATTGTAATGTTACATATTTATGTACAGTGGTTGCAATCCTCCTTGTAAGGGGATGATTGAGTCAAAGCACACTCATTCACCAGAAGCCAAACATGCCTCGAACACTCCTCTCAGCTCCTTGGGGATAAAGGGTTGCCATAATTCCCCTCGCCACCATGCTTTGGTCAACCACAGGGTAAATGGACAAGGATCTTTTGCTGCAAGGCTTGACTGCCGTTAATGATATATGTATTTATTTGTAATGAGAAAATATCTCTGATGTAATGGGATATTACATATATATTTATATGATATTATGCATTAGTGTTTTTAATATCTTAAGGTTGCGTATTAATAACAAAATATGGAATCACAGTATTATTATTATTATTATTATTATTATTATTATTATTATTATTACTAAAACAAGTGAAGTGGGTTCTCGAGATTTTGTCCATTTTATGTCGTTGTTGGAAACTTTAAATAATGCGTAGCCTTGCCTGTAACCTATTCTAGCTAAGATGAGGTGGCTTATTCAATTTTTAATTTAGTAGTAGCAATAGCAGCAATAATACACGTTTTGGAAGCCGTATTATTATTAATATTATTATTATAATTATTATTGGTATTATAATAATGATAATAATAATAATTATAATTATTATTATTATTAGTAGTAGTAGTATTGTTTTTTATTATTATTATTATAATTATTATTATTATTATTATTATTATTATTATTATTAGTAGTAGTAGTAGTAGTATTGTTTTATTATTATTAGTAGTAGTAGTAGAATTAGTAGTAGTGGGTAATAATCGTAACAATTTACATAGAAGCAAAACTATTAGAATTGGTTCTTACTATGATCATGAATATTACTATTCATTTTGTTCTGTTATTTTTTCTCTCTCAAGAGTCTACCGGTTGGCGAGTCAGCCTATATTGTTATACACTTGGCCTTGGATGGGATCAAAAGCTGATTACCAGGTATTTAATCCTATTTATTTTATATACACATATTTATTTATTTATTGGCATCCCTTTTTTTTAGCTTCTGAGGGTGTGTTTGTGACTTGTAATTATTATTTTTTTATTTCCCTTCATATCATAATATGTTTTTTTCCCTAAAGGGACATACACCGGTAAGTGTCTCCTCTCTTTCATATTTTGTAAATGTATTTCTGTGTTTACCCAGGATTGACTATACATATGAATTGTTATTACGAGTAAGAGACATCCAGAAGTTGTTGAAATATTGATACAGGGTGTGTGTGTGTGTGTGTGTTTGTGTGTGTGTGAATTAAATAATACAGTATGATGCTATAGGTAAACTGGCTTCAATTTGTGGTCAACCAGGTGTGTGTGTGTGTATATACATATAATGTGTGTGTTTGGCAAAGGTTTTGCATCTGTTGAGTTCTCTTTGGGGTCAATATGATCAAATCAGTGGTTCATCATTTTACAGCTAATTGTATGCTCATTTAGGGGTGTAGTCACTCTTGGAACATATTCCTCTTAAGTTTGGATCTCGAATAGCTTGCTGATATATGCAAGTTATACATTAACAAATAGAATAAGCATCATAATGTTGCTTTTATCACCATCAGTGTGTGTTTTTCCGTTAGATGTGTTGGGCAGTTAGTGGAACATATTCCAATGAAGGTCAGCCTTCCTTAAATGCACTGATGATCGTCCTCTCTCTCTCTCTCTCTCTCTCTCTCTCTCTCTCTCTCTCTCTCTCTCTCTCTCTCTCTCTCTCTCTCTCTAAAACCTTCCATGTATCTTTTCTCACTTGACACCTCCATCAATCGTTGATATTTTCGTCCTGCAAGTCATACTTCGGCCCTGCTTGTCCTTCAAGGTCCCCCTTAAGTGCCGTAAAGCCTTGAAACATTACCCGATAACAACCCGGAGGTCCTGCGGGGGTGTGCAAGGAGGACGAGATGATTGCTCTCTCACTTTGTGAGATCCTCCTTGTTCTATTTCTTCAGCTTCTTCAAAATTATCTCATGTTATTTATATATCCCCTTTCTCTCTTTTGTTTTCATATTTCTTGTTTTCCTTCTCTAATTTTCCTTATCACCACCTTCTTTAGCATCCTGTCCAGAATGCATCTCCTCCAGGAGGCCGTGAAATCTCCCAAGCCATCTAAGCTAGTAGGCCAAGCAGCATCCCGAGCGTTAGTGTGCCGTCAGACATCGAGGGGAGTGATACTACCGACTCCGCGCTCCCTCGATACCCACGTGTTTCACTTCCCCGGACTCGTTGCTTCGCACCGTAATTTGTTTTTGTTAACCATTTAAACCCATTTTTAAAGTCGATAAAACCCCCGACATTGAATAGAATCGTAAACAAATGTTTTTATTATAATTGTCGAGAACAAAGGACGGTCTTAATCAAGCTGTTTAGCTGATTAATAAAGCTCCAAACTTACGTCAACTTGACCGCAGGCGAGATGAAGTTCCGTTCCTCTGGTTAGCCAAGTGTCACTTGATCTTCAGGTAATAGGAGCTATCGTACCACGTGCCAAAGATTCTCGTTTTTTTATTTGGTTATCAGAACTTATAGTAAATATTTTTAATACCTGATAGCTGTTGTTAAGTGATGATAATTTTCCTTGGCTAACTTTGAGTAAATTAGTGTTTTGATCAGAGAACTAGTATGTTTTTTCTTTGCAAAGAAAATGCTTAGAGAAAATAACATATATATAGTTTGTTAAAATGAGAGTATAAGAATTAGCAATAAGGACAAACAAAACAAATAAAAATGGGTAAAAACTTAGACACAAATTAATTGATAATATGCTAAGAACAAATACAAATCGCCATATTTAGTATTATTAGAAAAAACAGTAAGTAAACAAGCGCAAAATGACCAATTTGAAGACTGCCAAAGCAGCTGAGGTCAAAGTTTACGGATCGCCTCCGCCGTATCAGGTCACTAGAAGGTCAGATAACGTCACTTCAAAATTAATTTCCAGATCACTTCCGTCATACCAAGTCACTACAAGGTCAAACGAGGTCATGTCAAAAATGATTTCTGGATCACTTCCCTCATACCAGGTCACCAGAAGGTCAAACGAGGTCGTGTCAAAAATGATTTCTGGATCACTTCCCTCATACCAGGTCACTAGAAGGTCAAATGAGGTCGTGCCAAAACTGATTTCTAAATCAGTTGGATCCTACCAGGTCATTAGACGGTCAAACGAAGTCAGATCGAAAATGGTTTCTCGAATACCAGGAAGCAAAAGAAAGATTGTTAATGATAATGATGAAGTTGATGATAATGATCATTATCATCATTGTTATTCTACGTCTTCGAGTCAGACGCATACACTAAGACATTTTCTGTCTTTGAACGTCATTTTATTCATGCTGTTATGTACAGGTAAGTTCATTAAGGTATATAAGTGTAGTTTTATATATATATATATATATATATATATATATATATATATATATATATATATATATATATATATATATATATATATATATATATATATATATATATATTATGCAAATCTAAGATCCCTGTTAGACGTAAAACCGGAACATTATTATTATTATTATTATTATTATTATTATTATTATTATTATTATTATTATTATTATACACTCAGATGAGTGTATTTCAGAATTTTTCACAGCTTCAATAGACTTGAAAAATAAGCTAACAGAAACTTATACACTTAGATAACTCGTAGATGGGGAACCAACCACCTGATTTATTTAATGAAAATTCTTAGCAATAATCAGCAGCCAAGTTTTTTGTTATATATATATATATATATATATATATATATATATATATATATATATATATATATATATATATATATATATATTCAGATAACTGGACATGGGAACTCCCAGTGATATTGCAGTTGTTAAACATTACAATCTATATTTCGGTATGTATAGATAAAATAATAGAATTTGCAATTAGTTTTAAATATCATAGCAATAAAATATAGTGTAATAATTGGTTGATGGCAGAAGAGCACTCTGCGATTATTAATTAAGAGCTATATCACAACCAGGAAAAAAGTAAATAACCACAACAACTACATTAACAAGCAAGTAATAATCAACAACCGAATCATATCACAAACACGTGACACCCAAATAAGACCAACAACTACAGCAACAACCAGTTCCTTTATTACCCTTAATAAACAATGACAACCACAACCTACTATCAGATTCTTTTACAGTAAACAATTAACAAATACACAAAACAAACACAACAACAGCAGCGAACCAACTTTACTCACAGTCTTTAACAACTAAACAATAGCAACATCTTTAAGCACAACTATTAACAAAAACAACAACAAACAAACAAAAAGCAAGGTATATGATAACCCTTAACAAGTAATCAACAACAATATTCTTCTGTAATTAACAGCTAATCAAACAACAACAAACAACCATCAGTAAGCTATATCACTATCCTTAACAAGTAAACAACAACTGAAACAACCACAATCTACAACCAAATAATCAACAACCCCAATTAACAACCTCACCTTCTTAACCAGTCATAAACTGGTGTTATTTGATATTTCACTCAAACAGCGAATTCACTATTTACTCAAATGAGTTCCTGGTAGGCTCAACCCATCTCCTCTTACAGATATGGGGGTTGTGCCCCCTCCCACCCGTAATGGGATGTGGAGATGGCTAGTAGATGGGGAAAGGGGTAATGAGGAGATGAAGAGCATCTTTATATATATTTAATGACTTAAATTTTTTAGAATTTTATTCACCACTTCTGTGTTACATGGATGGGGTATACCCCTACCACCCTCTATGGGGTGGGGGAGATGGCTAGAAGATGGGGAGGGGTTAAAGAGGAGATGAAAGCATCTTTTATATACTGTATATTCTTAATGACCTTAAATATTATAAGAAATGTCTTTATATCTTTACCGCTCTTCTAGTTACATGGATGGGGAGTGTTCCCCCTACCATCCTCTTTGGGGTGGGGAGATGGCTAGGAGATGGGGAAGATGAACAGATAAACAGTAAAAGTGGCTTCAAATTTTATGAGATAGTTATTTATTCATTTCTATGATTCTTCTTTTACGTGGGTGAAGATGGGGGTAAAATTCCCCCATCTCAGAGCTGAGGATGGGGGGACTGGCAAGGAGACGGGGATCGTGAATGAAGTCTTAATATACATTTTTAATGGCTTCAAGAATTATTGAAGAAAATACTGTTTCGGTGCGGTCGCTAGATGGAGATACCTTATTTTTATTATAATAATAATTATTATTATTATTATTATTATTATTGTTATTTATTATTATTATTATTATTATTTCCTTCGTTATAATAATAGTGATAATTATTGTTATTATTATTGTTATTGTAATTATTATTATTATTAAAACTATTGTTACTATTATTGTTATTGTAATTATTATTATTATTAAAACTACTGTTACTATTATTGTTATTATTCTTATTATTATATATATTATCATAATTATTATTATTACTATTATTGTTATTATTATTAATGATATTATTATAATTATTATTATTATTATTATTATTATTATTACCTTCGTTATTATATTAATAATAATAATTTTGATGATGATAATAATAATATTGATAATAACGGTAATAATAATAATAGAATAGTAATTATTATTATTATTATTATTATTATTATTATTACTATTATTATTATTATTATTATTAATTGCATTTTGCGAACTAAGTACGGTCTTGCTTTTAAGCCATCAAACGATATGCGTAAAATGTTATTTTAATTAACCTGGCTTGCCAGGTTTTACTAAGAATAAAATCTTTAATCATTCTCAGGGTAAGCTTTTTTTTCCGATAGTGTACTATTCTCAGGAGAGAACATATTGGACGTGATGTGAGTACCGATGTATTCCAGATTGAATGGATTCGCTTTTACGTCACGAACTCCCTTTTCTACTAAGGGCTAGGACGGTTGCCTTCTTACGAAGGACTTGTTTTGGCAGATGTAATCGTTACCCTGAGTGTATGCCCTTACTAACTTCAGTCCGTGACGGGGCGCGAACCCTCGACCTGCCGCCTCAGAGTCGCAGGCGCTACCATTTTGCCACGGAGACTACAGTGCCAATGTATTCCAGAATAGTATACTATTTTGAAACTATATTTTGTAGTGTGTAGTCGAGAGGCCTCGGTTTCGCGAATAGTAGTAGTTTTTTTTTTTTAATGTCACTTTTAGTCCCCATTTCGGGGGTGGACGCGGACTGAGTCTGGGCAATAAAGGCTGGATTCCCTTCCTAACTCCCCGCAGCGGGCTCGAACATGGGTCCGTCACTTTCCAATCGAGCAGTCAACTAGTGCAGCGGTTCCCTTATATGCCAAGAACATCTGGCATACCCCGGTGAATACCCATCCAGGTACTGACCAGACCCAAAGGGGCTTAACACGGTCAAACGGTTCGTCGAAAGCGGTTCGACAAACAAGTGTTTGAAGTGATGTCGAACGTGTGAACGGGGTATTTGGTTGTCGAACTGTTAGACAACCAAATACACCATTCACACGTTCGCACATCACTTCAAACACTTGTCTGTCGAACAGCGTTCGACGAACCGTTTGACCGTGTAAACCCCCCTTAACCTCTCGGATCTAGCGAAGAGCAGCGTACTCATCATGGTCTGGCCGTTGACCGTTTCGCTGATGGTATAGTTTTTCATATTGTAATTTTTAGTCTGTTATTAAAAAACCGCCATTACGGGATGGTATACTATTTTTAAATGAAAAACTCTCGTCACGTTTTGTGTGACCATATCCGATAGTGTACTATTTTCAGATTATACTCTGTTGGGTGTTTGGAAACCTCGATAGTATAACTATTTTTAAATTAATATTCTAAACTGCGTTTAGAGAGCCACATCTCCGATAGTCTACTATTTGCAGATTATCTGTATTCCAAAAGCCGCGCTAGTCTCAATAGTATACTACCTTTGAATTAAAATATGTAAAGACAATGGTTAAGAAATCACAGTTTCGCCGATAGTATACTATTTGCTTGTTTGCCCATTATTGGGATGGAGACGGATAGGTCGGAGCTGGGGAATTAAGGCAGAATGTCCTTCCTAACGACCCACGGTGGTCGTCCGAGTAAAGTGCTCTAACCAATGCGCTGCCGCAGTCCCCCGATAGTATACTATTTAAAAAAAAAAATTTACGGAATACTTGGAAATACATCTCTTCCGATAGTATACTATATCCATTTTATATTAATATTATAAATATAGTAGTCGCCGTGGCTCAAGCGGTAGCGTCTGCGACTCTGATGCGGCAGGTCGAGGGTTCGCACCCCGTCACGGACTGAGGTTAGTAAGGGCATACACTCAGGGTAACGATTACATCTGCCAAAACAAGTCCTTCGCAAGAAGGCAAGCGTTCTAGCCCTTGGTAGAAAAGGGAGTTCGTGACGTAAAACCGGAACAAACAACAACATTAATTTTATGACTATAACCAATGCCAGGGGGAGTAAATGAATATAACTGGGTGCCGGTCTTAAGCCCTGATGAATGGAGAGACTTAGTGCCGGGTAGAACACCCGACCGTAAAATTTTCAAGCAGAATTCTACTTCTAGTGTCTAAAGAGGCTCTGAGAAACAGTGACTCTACATGAAAACTGGGAAAATCATCTGACAGGGCAGGAGGTTAGCATCGGATGTGCCCGAATGCCATCTGCCTGAATGCCAACTGCTTGGACAACTGCCCAATTGAAAAATGCCCGACTGTTTTTTATATAATCTAACCTGATCTACCCTACCCTAGGACAGTTGTCCATCGGGCAGTTGTCTTTATCGAGCAATAGTTTGTCAGTCGGGCAATATCCGAATACTGTTCAACAGAAAGTAGTGGAGGAGTTAGGTCATGTATAGCGACCATATATGATCGTATAAATATGTAATGGCAGAGAAGGAAGAATTTATTAGCTTAATATTCTAGAGCCATTCAGCATCATATCAAAGTGCTGATTAAGCTTAAATGCTCATCAGGATCAGCGCAACCAGGAGATTCCCTTACCTGGGGAGCTGTCAATCGTCTGACGGCGGGGGACAATGAAGGTTGAAGATGTAGGCGTATTGGGAGCATCCCTTGTAGCTATCCGTCTGTCTATCTGTCATCTGTCTTTATCGATCTATCTATCTCTGTATTTTTTTTTATTTATCAATTTTTTTTATTTCTTTCCTTTATTTATTGTTCATTTATGCAATAATATTTTCTTATTTATTATTTTTATTTATTTATTTTTCCATATATTTATTTGATTATTATTTTATCCGTTTATTATTTATTAATCCATTTATATATATTTTTCTATATTAATCTATCTAATTATTTGTTTTCTATATTTATTCATATTTATCTCTGTTTATCTAGCCACTAAGATATTTGTTTATTTAGTACTTATTAATATATTTACTAATTCCCGTCACGGTCTGAGGTTAACAAGGGCATGCCCTTAGGGTAACTGTTACATCTGCCAAAACAAGTCCTTCGCAAGAAGGCAACCGTCCTAGCCCTTGGTAGAAAAGGGAGTCCGTGACGTAAAACCGGAACAATATATTTACTAATTCATATACCCATTTTAAATCATTTTATTTATCTTCTAATTTATTTATCTATTTAATTTAATAAATTTACACACACACACACACACACACACACACACACACATATATATATATATATATATATATATATATATATATATATATATATATATATATATATATATATATATATATATATCATCATCATCATCACAGACTCGATAGTCTGAAAATAATCTAGTGCGGTGGTAGCGTCTGGGGCTGGTAGTATACTGGCTTCAGGTTCGATCCTGACCAAGGATTGGATTAGCATTCACTCTCTCATGTCGTTACCGATTGAATTGAGCCATTAATTAGGAGGTCGGTGATTTCCTACAGGTCTACCTGATTATTCAGTCATTGCCTGGAGATCACTGGACCCAGAATTCGAACCTACAACATCTATGAAAATCCATCATTGTGCACAGGGCGCTTCCTTTCTATACCACTGAAGGTCTTAAAGGAAGTTAATTTTTTTTGTTCAATATGAATCCCCATTCGAAAGAGGGTGAACACAGACACGTTAGAGCTGGGGCATTTTTATGTGTCCTCGTTAATCCACATTCGAACGGAGGTGGATAGAGACAGGTTAGAGCTGGAGAATGAATGCTGAATGCCTATACTAACACCCCGCTGTGGGTTCGAACACCGGTTTGTTTCGAGCATAGCGTTCTAACCACTGAATAGTATACTATCAAGGAAAATAATTCTACCAGTCACGGCCTCCACTATTTGATCTAGAAATCGTGTACTATCTGGCATGACCGCGGATTTCGATCTATATGTAAAGTGGAATTGATGAATAGTCTACTATCGGAGGTGTGGATGCTTAACCGATACATATTGATTTAAATATGAAACTAGTGTACTATCTGGGAAGACCGTAGCTCTCGAATAACTATTTAGAGAGTAGATTTGATAAGAGTATACTATCGGAGATGTTTGTTCACTACTGCCTAAATTTTTTTAACTTAAAATAGTGTACTCTCATTGAAGAGCGTGACTATCGAATCACTATTTACATAGTAGAATTTATAATAGTATACTATCGGAGATGTTTGTTCACTACTGCGTAAATTTTTTTTAGCTAAAAATAGTGTACTCTCACTGAAGAGCGTGACTATCGAATCACTATTTACAAAGTAGAATTGATAATAGTATACTATCGGAGACACTACTGCCTAAATTTTTTTTAACTTAAAATAGTGGACTCTCATTGAAGAGCGTGACTATTGAATCATTAGTTACATAGTAGAATTGATAATAGTATACTATCGGAGATGTGTTTGTTCATCACTGCCTATTAATTGATTCTTGAAAATAGTTTACTATAAAAAAACCGCGGCTTCTCGAATTACTGTCCACAGAGTATAAGTGATAATAGTATACTATTAGCGATGTGGTTGCCTAACCACAGCCTGTTAACTTCAATATGAATATAGTATACTATCGGGGAAAAGCGCAGCATTTTACCGTACCAATACCTTCAGATGATAACCTGAATTTAGTATACTATCGGGGTAAACAGCGGCTTCCGAACCACTTCATAAATATTTTTATTTAAGAATAGTATACTATCGTATATTGCAAAAACGTATTTACAAATTATTGCCTGAAAATAGTACACCATCGGGAGTGTTCTCCTTAACAATGGCCTTGAATTTAATATGAAAATAGTATACTATCGAGGAAACTGTAACTTCATAACCTCTACTATCCAATTACCTTCTGAAAATAGTATACTATCGACGAAGCTGTCATTTCCCAATATTGCAGACAAATTTTAATTTGAAAATAGTATACTATTGGTTAAATTACTGCTTTCAATCTTTATATTTATAGTCTGAAAATAGTGTACTATCGGAGATGTGCTTACCTAGAAACGC
>JAXCGZ010013866.1:2500-35000 GCA_037179515.1 Halocaridina rubra | reverse complement strand
TATCTCCGTGCTGTTACCAAATTATAATTTCATATTTTATGAGTACATTATCAGAAATAGCAACCTTTATATGCCATAATTTCAAGCTCCTTTAACATAACCTGAGGGATTGATTGAATATCATTAAATTATCAATTACTACAATTTCTCTTTGAGGTTTAGTTCCCTCAATTTTTACTCTCTTATTTGCTTGTACTTTAAGACATATTATTTTGGTATGGACCTGATGTTCTGTTGCCATTTACAATTTTCACGGGATGACTTGGTTTCCACCGTACCTTTATAAACAACAGATTTTTCTTTGCTGGATAAATGATGTACAGTACTACAGTGATTGAATATCATGTGTGGTGGTGGAGTAAGATAATTCCTTATATTCCCTGTGTCATGCAGGATGTGACTTAATACGGTATTTGTAGTGTTGGGTTAAAACAAATGAATTTTTTTTTAGTACTTACTCATCATTAGAACTAACTAAAATATCAATCCCCTGGAGTGGTGGAGAAATACCATGTCGTAAGAGCTGACTAAAAAGGATAGGAAAACAAAAGTCTTGCAATCCTCGTCTCATGAATTTTTTCCTTTCCGCGGAACATATAGGCGAGGATGAGCAGAGTATGCTGAAGCTGACATCAGAATTGTAGAGAGAGAGAGAGAGAGAGAGAGAGGAGAGAGAGAGAGAGAGAGAGAGAGAGAGAGAGAGAGAGAGAGAGAGAGAGAGAGAGAGAGAGAGAGAGAGAGAGAGCTGACATGTAAGTAATATCTGAAATATACTGAAGTTATTTTGAAAATGGGATCCCCATTTTGTGATGATGATAATAGAACATGTTTTGAAATTTGTTAAGGGGATATGTAGGCTAGATGGAAATGTCAAAAACTGTTTCTCAGTGAATGAATTTTAATACTGTTTGAGGATGGATATGATAGGCAAGTCCTCTTTAGGACGGTGCTTGATGTCATATTCTCTGCTCTATAAAAACCTGTGAAATTTCATCACCCAAATGATCAGTATATAAACAAATGGTATTTTTGTTTTACAGATGTCATTTACATGATGCCTTTTGGAATGCCAAATGCATCTGAGGATGCAATGCCCATCACCATTACAATTGATGCCACAGAAGATGCTTGCTGTAAATGTTGTATGATTTTGGACATGACATTGGAAGACGAGTATAGTTTTTAAAGTATATTTTTGTTTTAAAATTTTACATCAAAATATGATATTGTATATGGCTTGATAGAGGATGTTTGTTTATATCTGTGTGTTACTTAACTTACCTTATATTTCAGGAGGAGAGAAAATTATGCGGACCTCCCTTATGTATTACTTAGTACTGCAGTGACTAGTCTACATTAATCCAGGATCTCAGAGGACATCACAATTGCAGATGAGTACAGTATAGGCTTTGGAATTTATCGTGTTTTATTTTTGAAGTGAAATTTGCTGTGAGATTTGTGAGAAAGTATTTCTCAATATTTTTCCATATCTTTCAAGAAATAACAACACACACCTATTTGCAGTAGAACATGGCCCATAACCTTCGAGATGTAAATGTTAAAGGGGCTGCAATCAACACATCATCAAGATGTCATGCCTGCTACACCGTGTTGTGCCTCAAAGCCACCTGAAAGAACTCATCTCTTTAAAAGCATAGCTACATCATTGTAGTACAGCATTTATTTGAAATATTTGTTGTTATAATTTAAGCCATTAGAAACTCTTCTGTCTATTATGATAGATAATGTTGCTTCCAGAAAAATTAGTTCCTCTCACAGGTAGAGTTCATTTCAGGTGGTTGCAAAGGGACCACAGTAGCCAGTACATGTGAGCTTCTCATATCCAACTTCATAAATATTTTCATGTATTGATTAAATTTTTTCTAATGTTTGATTCTAAGGTAGTGATTTCATTGCTTTTGGTGCTGCAGTGTAGCATACTGCAGTTATTAGATGAAGATTAAAAGTCAAGTGTTGAATTTGAAAAGAGGATTTGTAGTGTTATAAATTGGTGGTGATAGATTCTCTCCAGTGTAATATCTGTCTCTGTTGTATTGTTATGATGTTACATCACTTCTCATAACTTGAACCATTTACTTATGGTAGCATTCATAAACCTCATTTTTCTATAATAACGTTTAGAAATAAACACCATGACAGATATTTCTTGGAAAAAGTCAAGTCATGAATTTCATTATTCAGAATATTCACATTGATATAAAGAATGACTTTCAGTATTTAGATACTGTATATATTAATTATTACATAATTATTCTCTCTAAGCAAATGAGATCGAAAGTCGTATATGAGTACTTAAGCTAGCAAGTGTTTTAACAGTTATCAAAGATCTTTCTTGATTCTTTATATTATTGTGTTTTGAATATTTGTTACTCAGATTGGGTATATCTGCATGTCAATAGGCAGAAATGTTATTGTACCATTAATAAGCGCATTGATAGTAATTACTCCGCCCATTCGTTCATTGCAAATTGCTATTTTTCCTTTGGAGTCATGCTATTAATATTGTGGTAGTGACGTCATTTGAACTTAATAGTTATATATAAATGTAATTTCTTAATATTCTTTTGGTTATACAATTCAATCAGTCATGTCGAGGGCTATAATGCAGTCAATACAGTATCATTATTTTTTTCTAGAATTTTGGATTAATTAGAGTTGAAGCGGCAGTTATTTCATCCCTGCTACACGTTCTCCTTGTTATTGAAGTATTATATCTGCCTATTGAAATACTGTATACTTAATTATAGACAACATGCGAATCTTTTCTAAAGATGTTTGCTGTGAAAGCACATGAAATCGTGGGAGTACTTCTCAAAGCTTGATGGTCAAGAGATATTTTTTTAGATCTCACTTTGCTACGTTAGGTAAAATCTGTGTACCATATTTATTTATATCTTAATTTTCAGTTTGATGTTTCTAATATAGCTGAAGCATAGTTTTAGTTAATAATTTATTGTTCTAAGTGATAGCAGCCATGAAATTCTTATGCCATCGTTACTCGAGATTGTATGTGCTTTCACAACAACGCACAAAAAAATCAACAACACGTTTTATACAAAATTCAGTTTCAAATTAGGTCTCATATTTGAATATGAAGATATGCAGATATGCATAGCATAAATATTCTCTCTTACACTAGTGATCTTCATTTGATTATGTTTTCTTAAGTCATGGTAGCTTTTGACATTTATATAACCTTTGTTGCAATTCAGTATACTGTACATCTCTATACAAAACCCTTCTTGAGAGTGTCAACTATTATGCTTTGCATATTTGTGTTTCCTTTATTTATGTATTTATTGTTAATTCCAGTGCATTTGATACATACAAAATGGAATGGAGTGTTCAGTAATTCACAACTCATGAAATCATGTCTTTATTGATTTGTTTTTGCACAATAGAGCTGTATGGATAGTATATCGTTCTTATAGAAAAAATTTTAGACTCAGGTCATGCAATTTCAGTTGCCATTTTTCAATACTGAATCATGAAAAATTATATTTTAAGATTCTTACAATGAAATCAATCAAACTTTAATGTCTAATTAATATCCCATATCAGTTAATGCAGTGTCCTGTCCCTTATATCAATTTTATTGAATAGATTAATTATTGAATGATTATGAAGAAATTCATTATTATTATTATTATTATTATTATTATTATTATTATTATTATTATTATTATTATTATTATTATAATAATAATAATTATTATTATTATTATTATTATTATTGTTATTATTATTATTATTATTATTATTATTATTATTATTATTATTATTATTATTATTATTATTATGATTATTATTAT
This sequence comes from Halocaridina rubra, assembly GCA_037179515.1. NCBI lineage: Eukaryota > Metazoa > Arthropoda > Malacostraca > Decapoda > Atyidae > Halocaridina > Halocaridina rubra. Next base: position 31,167 of record JAXCGZ010013866.1, on the reverse strand, counting down.
TACACTTCCTGTTACTCCATTTGCATAATAATACGAATAGGTCATATTTTAGAGACAAAAATATTATCATAAAGATTTAATTATTTGAATGTAATATACTTAAATTTCATGTAATAATTTGGATTATGATTTAGTAGATATATCTAAACACACGTAAATTATCCTAAATTACCATCAGTATAAAATAATTATTACCATAAATACCACTAATCATGAATTTATTAATCTTTTGCTTTTAGATACTGTGTCTTGATTACTCGACTCTCCATTTCATTGTTTTATAATGTCATGTCGTTCAGTGTTTTTTATGCCATTAATAACAGTAGGAAATAGAATACTAACAAAGGAAATATATGTGACCCCGCGGTCATGCCTCCTGAGTAGGCATGAGTTGGGGAGCAGCAAGGGAGTGACTGCTGCTGGATTCAGTATCCTCTCCCTCTAGGAAGTCATACCTGGCATGGTGTAAGGAGAGTGCACATGGACCTTTCTTTCACCCAAAAGATGGTTATTGAGTAAAACACTAAATACTGAAGTGCCATTCAAGTCTTTAGAGCTAAGGGCTATATGTAAAACCGCTAAATCAATTATAGGGAAAATTTAAGCGACATAATGGAAATTGACATTTGTGTAGAACTAGACAAGTTCTTTTCAAGGGATCACTCAAGCCGATGTAAATGAGGAATGTTTTTATTTATGGACATATAATTTTTTTTATTTTAAGTTTTAGACATGTTTAAAACAAATAATTTTTAAGAGAGAAGTTCTTGTATTTTGTAAAGATGAAACAAAGAATTGGTTTGTAGAGTGTGGTAAAACACTTCCAATTACTTGATGTAATTCGTGTATATTACTTCTCAACCCATACTGCTGCCTCCATTGGTGTATACTAAAAGAATATATCTTTTATGGACTGATTCTGATATGAGTGGCAATGTCTGTTGTATCTTTTGATAATTCTTTTGACATCTGAACCATATTTGTGAAGTGTTATCTATACATATGTTTTGTTGCATGTTGTTGCACACACTCCTCTGTTCTTCTTTTGTGCTATGTAAAAGCTGTCTGATCCTTGGTAATAATTTTTTATAGTAATTTTATTTATTTAATATTTGAAGTTGTAATTGCAGCAAATCCAATATAATTCATTATATATTTTTTTTAAATTAGCTTTATATCTAAATATTGAAGTATTTCTCTGTATATTTCAGGTTATAAGTAACCCCAGCTCTTAATGTAATATATTCAGAGGTTATTTCATAACGTGAATATAGGAAAGTTAATATTCCATTATATTACAGTGAACTGATTATTAGGAGTCGATGTCTTATTCGCATTTTGCTACAACTTTTCATGGCTCCGAAAGAGTTTCATTCAATTATTTTATGCTTGACTCAAAAGTTCTCTTGGGGGAGACCGGTATGGTGATTAAGCTTTTGTGTTTTGTACTCAGACTTCTCGTTTTTTTTTTATGCTAGGATGGGAGAGAAAACGATGACCTGACTATTATGGGGTAAGAACATGCCTATCTTAATTTTTAACTACTCTTCAAGTGTCTACATTGGCAACACATCCATACAAATGAGTACAATCTCTACGAATGTAATATTAGCCTTTTTTTATAATTTTGCTTAACGTTTAGCTATTGAAAATAGTTCTTTAGAGTAATAATTGTTCAGTTATTAGTTTGTATTCAATTATAATGTATAATCAGTTATGTTTTGGACAGATGTACAATAACCACAGCACTGTATATGTTAGAGAATACGTGTTTTTGATGTAATAGAAGACTTTGCTGTATCTGATATTTGTACTTGTATATAGTTCTTTATTCTTAGGTATTTCTGTATTGAATTTGTTGTTCCGTTTTTGTCTTTGTTTTAACTGGATTCGTTTAATTTCTGTAATTCTGGCTTCTCATATAGTCTCGTCTCCTTGAAGTAGTAAATATTAAAGAATTCAGTTTTTGTACTGGCACTCTTTTGTATATGAAAATACTAAAGCATTGTTTACATAGTATTTATGTGCTATTTCTATTACAGAATTTCATGGTAATGGAAGCATTACTAACTCAGCTTTTCACATAGTCATCTGCTTCTCTCCGTGTATGTGGTTTTTAGAGCTTCTCTTCAACTGTCACAAGTTACCCCTGATCAGTCAGCAGGCTGTGTAAACCATTAATTTTGTGTACTGCTGATAAGATATTAGGAGACTCCGAAAAGTATATCAGTTCTATTTAACACCTTAGATGGTGAGAAAAACGTTCTGGATAATATTAAGCAATCATCGTAGTGATTCCTCGAAGTCAAAGGATGATAGTCTTTTCTCCGATATCACTGGACTTTCAGGTGTCTTATGAGCCCAGTTTTGACATAGAAAGCTCTTCTGCATTTAATACAGGACGTACCAGATGGTAGAACTGGCCTTAGATGTTGCTGCCTCTCTTTCCGTCTCTTTTTCCCAGTTCTGAGCATCTGTTTTGGTTCAACAGTTGCTGCTCCTTCTTAGAGGATGGTTTGCCAAAGTTTCCTATTTCTGGCATTGGTTCCTTGGGTGCTGATGACAATATCGCACATTTCTTTTGGATGTTGTGTAAAACATCTTTTATTTATTTTGTTATACGTCTCCTTACGTTGGCCTTTTTTTTTTTTAAGTTAGGAGTAGATTTGTTTCTACAGGTATTCATTCGTCTTTCTTGTACTGCTATTTAGCAAGACACTAAGCAGTCAGTAGTTAAGTTTGAGCAATGCATTTTTATTCTTGGTAAATGCATCAAGGTTGTGTATCATTCTTACATGGAAATTTTAAAGATACTTTCGGTTAAAATGCAATTACTTTGTTTATTTGAGTGTTGGAGTACGTAACTGCTCTTCAGTACCACTTCTTTGTTAAATTTGGAATAATATGTTATACCTAGGTGCCATAAAATATGCTATCCCAATTAGGATCAAAAAGGTCTTCATTTGGATTCGTAGTGCCCGCTGACACTGCCAGTGCCTTTATATGACTGGAGATTGTTTTCAAGATCTAGGGTATATTCTATCAATATTCTTATACCTGGTATCATTTGTTTAATTGGTAAATGTTTTCAGATCGCCAAAATTAATATATATGTAGAATTCAGATGAACTTACTCTATTAACGCCAGCATTTGTTGAGTATATGATGCTCTTGGTTTTGGTGCCTTTGTGAGTAAACACAACAGGTTCTTTTAGACGTTTTCTCTCCGATTTAGTTAAATAGCCAGAGATTATTACTCGTACAAAGTATAAATGCTGGCATGTTCTCATTTACTTTTCCATACTGTCGTGTCAGTATTTTTTGAAAGATTTTAATTTTTTTTTTAAATTCTACAGGTAATTTTGACCATGTATTACTTCATACAGGGTCTCCTGTCACTTGGACACTATGATCATTCGTTGATGCTCTCTTATTTGTCACTCTTCTCAAGTTTTTTAGGGATAATTTTTCTAAATTCATGTACAGGCTTTATTAGCAATCACATTTTACTTTTTGAAGTGTGCACAGCTCAACAGATATTAACCGTAAAATGAAGAACTCATGTGGGTTCATTGCAGCTAATCCAATTTCTCTGAATTTGGTGTAATTCTTTCTTATAATCTTTGTTGCCTATCTGTGACGAGAGACAACTTTTAAAATCTTGTATCTTTTCTGTAAGATAGTATAAGTAGCCAATGACATTATCTGAACACAGCATTAAGGCTTGCGTTTTTAAAGACTACAAGTAATTTGTTGACTCTTCAGCAATTAGTTTGACAGTTTTAGGGGTATAGTTAATTGTTTCCCAATTCAAACAAAACTGGTTTAATGATGTCTCAGCTTGTTAGAGATGCTACTTGTAATCTGTCTTCTTCAGTTGGGCCTAGAAGTCACATATTGTCTGGTCCTTTATGATGTGTGTTTTGCATATTCATTTTTCCTAAATGAATACACAGTGAATTGCCTAATTTCGAGTTGCGAGTATACTTAGTTTAAATATACTGTATGAATATCTGTAAACCTTATAGTGGTAGTAGACAGTATGTTTCAAGACTATTGCCAATGATGAGTTAATGGATATTCGTTAGGCTAAAATAAACAATCAGATTTTAGAAGTCTGTCGAGACGCATTCCTTCTGTAAACATTCTCTAAATTTTTATTAGGGATTACTTTATAGCCTAGTGGTACAACACTTCATTATACAGTTAACAGCACTCCCATATACAATAAAGTTATACAGTACTGGAGAATAAATATAATTTTAACCTGTATTCCACCAGTACCTGTGGGTTTATCAGACAAATCATATACTCACTGGTTAGATATTACACAGACCTATTTAAAAATATCTGCTTGTCATGCTTCTTCCTTAGATAGCAAAATCATATATTCATCAGATTATAAGTTAGTAAGTCTTATATATTCCTGACATAGATTACTGTTGATTCCTTCTGAGTTTTGATACATTACAATATTAATTTCCTTTTATAACCACATTTGAAGATCAAGGATTATATTTAAAAATCTGTAATAAGAAATTCCTTGGCACTATTGGCATGCCAGATAATTGTAAATTCTCCCTTCAGTATTAGACACTAATACGAAACTTCATTCATATTTATAGACTTGGTTATTTATTGTACCATTTCTTGTGTTAACCCCTTTTTATAGTAAATATACAGGTATACAGACCTAATTTATGTTCTATCACTTTATTATGTATTGTCAGCTCTCTCTCTCTCTCTCTGTTGAATACAAGGACTTGCAGCTGCAATTAACTTTCATCAGATAGTCTTATCCAGTCATTTTATCATGCATATTACTTATTTTATGTCATTTTATTGTAAACATGGACTTGTAGATATCATTTGTGTTTTCAGTCATCCTCTCGAGCCTCTCCTGTTACTTTATTTTCGTGTTTTGTGTCTCGACGTCTATTGTTTCACAGGCTTGTAACCGTCATATGTGTTATGTCAATCTTTTGAAATGTGATCTTATTTTAATTTGTACTTGCATATGAAAATATTGATATAAAATTCTGTTGGATCTGACTAGGCTCATTGCAGTAATTTAATTTACACTTCTTTATTAGATCATCTCTAGTATAGTTCTTTCATGCTCAGTTGGTCTTAAAACAACACGCATTTCATGACTATACTAGAAAGATGATTGTGTAGTTAGACCGTATTTACACTAAATGTTTACAACTGAAATACAGATAACTTCTATGAATGGTGGAGCCGTTTCATTTACATACCATGACAATGACACAAACACTATTGTATAAGAATTGGCTTGTTTATAGACCACATTTGCATGAATGGACAGCCATTCTTTGAACTCTGACATTTAAGGGACTCTTGCCTGGGTTACATAGGCAGAAAAGTATTTGATATTCTAAGTGTGATGAAGACTTTATCCTCAGAATATCTATTGTAATTAATTGGATGTTTTACTTACCAAAGAGATTCTGTAAAGATATATTGGGCCTAAAAACCCCAAAATAATGAAATTGTGTAGGTATATATTCTTTCTCTGAAAAGGCAATAGTGTTCCTCAAAAATGTTTGCTTACATAAGTGCATTTCTAAAGATTGGCAAAGCGTCTCTGTGTACAATGCTTTGTTCTTCGTCTGTTGTGTAATTTTTGCAGAAGTTTGTTACATCAGGTCTTGTTCTTTTAAATACTAGCCATTGTATCAGGAAGTTGTTGTTTGTACTTACAGTACTCCTATTCTTTATACTGTAATTCATAGCCATGGCTCAGGGCACATATAACTGATTATACATATTAAATTTACAATTTTGGGTTACTGAAAATGTTATTAAGGGGATGAAAAACTTAGCTGTCTTTCAGCACTAATGAATCGTGATATTACATTTGCAGCTGTCAGTCTCATGGTATGGCATGTTATAAGTAAATTTTAAACTCTTGCTGTTTACACACTCCATAGTCAAATAGCGTTTGTAGGTGTGAAGGCGACGTTAGTCCGACTTGGCAGCTTAAAGGTTTGGGGATGTAGATCTGAGTTGTCAGGATTGTTCTACCTACGACGTACAACCCTCGGGTTTTCAATCGTTCTGGCATGTTGTAAAACCTTTTAGGGAGTGGAGAGGAAGAACATAGGGGTTGATCACCAGTACTGCCCCCTGGGGGATTGTTGAGCCATTTGTAAAGTAATTCTTTCAGAAACAATGACTTTGGCCAATGAAAGTTAATTGCGAATGAAACAACGATGCTTAATAATCAATATTTGCTCCTCACTTAAGTAAAGAGTGTTATTAGTCTACCTTTTTGTCAGAAACTGGCAATACATTTACTGCCCCTGACCGAGATGCTTTACAGAAGGGTTACTTATGCAAGTATTGATATTTCCTGAATAATTTTGATTCGAAACATGCATAATTTTTCTTGTGCATATTGGATTTGCTATACAATATGTAACTTCCTATCTTTTGTTTCATAATTAGATATATCAATAATGTATGTAAATATTAATTAAAAAAAATTAAAAGATAAAAAAAAAAGAAATAAAAAGCCACGATGATGAGTCATATTCGTCCTCTTGAGTAGGAAGTGGCATGATGCCCTCCAGTGACTACCCCAATATTGGGAGAGGACATAACTGACTGAGTGGTTTTGATTTTTTGTTTTCTATTTTTATTAAGACCGCATTATTATTACCAAAGAGATCATGATTGTTTAATATATAGCATTTTCTATGTCTTACTTCTGATATCTCGTTGTAATTTTCCAATTTTCCCTCTTTAATATCCTTGTATCATTCTCTTTTGTCTTTGGCAACACTGTTGGTAACCGTTCATTATTTGTCGATGATACTTCATGAATATCAAGTATTTATATCACAGACACTTCTGTTCACGTTCCTTTTGTTGCAAGTAAAATGAAATATGTGACATGGGTTGTACAGTGTACTAAACCTAGTGTGTACATACTTCAGTGATAGTGCAATAAAGGGAGAAAATGAGCAATTATGTAAGCTCTGTGAAACGAATATTTGGTTTCTCTTACGTCTGGATGTTGTTACAAGATCTTCAGGGTGCTTAAGATATTGCCTCAAATAACAGAACTGGAATCCTCAAAAGATATTTCTTATAGAACACAGCTAATGGCACAAGGAATGGTATTGGGAGAGTTAAACATATGCATGAATTACACCACTCCAAGGGCATGGAAGTGTTTTGCCACCAACCCATGACACTAATTTTTACTTCGTCCATACAGCTTGCAAGAACTTTTCTCTCTGAAGTTCTTTGTCTTTCATGCGCATGTCTGACTTGTAAAAAATCCATACTATTATATTAATAAAAATCATTCCTCATTTACATCAGTTTCAGCAATCCCTCGAAAGAACTTGTCTAGCTCCACACAATGTCAATTTCTATTATGAATGTCGCTTCTATTTGCCCTATAACTGCTTTAGCACTTTTATATATAGTACTTGGCTCTAAAGACATGAATGACACCTCAGTATTTAGTGCTTTACTCAATAACCATTTATGAGTGAAAGAAAAGGTCATGTGCACTCTCCTTACACCGTGCTAGGTGTGACTTCCTAGAGGGAGAGGATACGAAATCCAGCAGCAGTCAATCCCTTGCTGCTCCCCAACTCATGCCTAATCAGGAGGCATGACCGGAGGAGGAAAATGTTTCTAATAATGGTGGAAAATAAAACGTGTATTGAAAGTTAATTTTTATTTTTCCTTGATTCAAAGAGTCTCCGGTTCAAATACTTTCTTCCCCAGATAAATATGCAGTCTCTATACCCGGCATTGGTCTTGGCTTTTAGATATTGGAGAGCCTTACATACACAATTCATTCCCGTTCTCTCTGAGTGAATACTTTAGTATATATGTAAGGCTCCAACATATAAAAGACTGGAGCTATGAAGAATAGATCCTACATACTTATCTGGGACCCCAGATAAATACGTGGTCTCTATACACTTATTAGATCTTTTCTTATACGTATTAAGCACTACTTGCATGCTTTCGAGTGTATAAGTAAGGCTCCAACGTATATAAGACACGGAGTCTTTACATATACAGTACTCCATTATTCCCTTTCAAAGAGAGGGAATCAAGTATGCATGTAAAGCTGAACATGTATAAGACAAGAACTAAGAAGCGTGTAGAGACGACGAGCTTGTCTGGAGTGCCAGATAAGTATGTAGTGTACACACTTCATAGCTCCACTCTTTTATATATTAAGAGCCATATATGTTTACTCTATTATTCACTCAGAGAGAGAGAGAGATAATCTATGTAAGGCTCACATCTAAAAGACAAGCCATGTGGAGAGCACAGACTACATCTTTATCTAGGGTGCCATGTTACTATTTAGTCTAAACATTTCAAAGCTTCTGCTCTTTAGCTATAGGTTTTTACATAATGCGTACTCTGTTCTCTCTGAGAGAGAATAGAGTAGTTATGTAAAGGTCCAAGAACTAAAAGATAGGAAGTTATGAATGTGTAGAAGCTACATGGTAACCTGGAGTGATATACCTAAAACTACAGAACTTCTAGAGTCGTGCAAAAATAATTTCTGCTCTAAAATGCATTATATTTGCCCTAATTAAAATATATGTTCTTTGGTGGCAAATTATAGATAACTAAAACGAGGGATTTATTGAGCTGAGTATAGAAAAAACTGAATGGGAACTTTCCAATTGTTCATGTAGAATAAACTCAGTGCAGCAACTTTCGAAGTTCTCATCTAGAACTCATACTAAGAGGATACTTTATTTTTTTTGCTTTACATCAATTTTAATGAAAGTTTACCATAGATAAGAACATCCTAAAATAGAATGATGAAGTTCAAATCACTGGCAAAATGACTCGGCCCAAATTAAAATTACCAATGAGTATGAATGCTGCTTTCTGGCAATATCAACAATATAATAATTTCCATACAAAATATTAAACTAGAGAAAGACACTCTCTGCTACAGTTTTTGGAATTATTTCATCCATCATTGCAGATATTCTTTTTGAGGATACAATGATCATGGTGCCTACTCCAAGTTAAAACTTTAACCCTTTACCTAATACCTAGCTTATAATGCCATGTTCTTCCAGGAAGTAAACTGCAAATGTCCTACAGAAGGATATACATAATTTCAAATTTGCGAGTCATTCCCATGGGTAGTAGTGAAATGGAAAGCAATATCTGGCATCTGCTGTCTTGTGACCATACATGAGTCAATGTTTTATGCAACTGAGGGGGACTGAACGAGTAAGTAACGTTTCTGATGTCAAGGAAGGTAGTACGAATTTTTTTTTCTCTGAGGCGCGGCAGACACCCTTCTACAGTGAGATTTAATTAATTTAGCTAATGGCTCACAGGGAAAGGGCTAGTGGCTTAAAACCAACAACAAAATTAAGGAAGAAAAAGGCAAGTACATCCTCTTAATATAGCATCAAGAACTGACAGTTGCTATGCTTCAGAGTTTCGTAAGGCTTGGGTAAACTGCCATAGTCCACCCATGTTTACATTATGAAAAATCAGCAATGATTATTTTTGCAGCGACTAATGAAGTTGCGACATTAATAAAAAGCAAACAGATATTTTATTCTTACATGAAGAAATATTTCTCTCTTTCCTTTAAGATTTTGATATATAAACAACATTTCTTCAAATTTGTGAAGTGTTACAGTTTGTGATATACACTCCACAATTGAACTATCCTTTAAAAATGTTATGTGATACCAGTAGGCACCAAAGAAGGTATTGTAAAGTAAATTTCAATTACACAACCCTAACAGGCTATCAGGGACACTATATTACAAGCATGATGCATTATTTATCAAGTCTGTAGGAAATTACTTGTCTTTGGTGCAATTATCTTATCTTTTTCCAGATACCACAGAAACAATTATTTAACTTTAAAAAATGTACATGTTACGATCAACACATTAAGCTAACTTTTCATTCACAAAGAAAATTTAATGTATAATATATTTTTACATAAAGTTTATTAGTGACATTTTGTATTTAGATAATGAGGACATTGTATTTTGCTGGAGAAGAATTTAGATAAACTACGAGAAAGAAGTCTCCATCATGAAAGCATTAAGTCGGATTACTTGTAGGCATTTTACACACATTCATTCACCTTCTGATAATTATGAATCAAGGCAGTTTCAACCATATGGCTATTAGAATTTTTTTCTATCTATTTATGAAGTTTATCTATCACTATAAATGTGTTATTTCTCTACATGCATACATTTTATTAAAGATGCACTATCCTGTTTAAGTGAACAAGATGAAAACAAATATAACAAAAGGGAGATAGCAGGGCTTCGTCTTATCTTGCTAGTCTGCACCCCTTTAATATGTATGCATATATCAAATTTTGTCAATCTGGCTATATTGTACTTTCTACATTTAAATGTCTATAAACATTTTATCTTTTTGGCAATTACTATCTACCTACCAATCCGTTGGTGTATCATATTCCCTGACAACCTATTTAGTAAACCATTTTTTATATTTGTTTTACTATCGAGTTCCAAGACAGGCAATTATGCCATTACTGAGGCCTGAACAAGTGCATTTATTAGTTCCATCAGAGACTTCACCTATCAAATGGCATAGTCACCGAGCCTGTAGAGTTCAAATAGCACAACAACCAACACATTTTTATCCCAAAATGTCATAGGCCCGATTTCCTAAACAGTGTAAACCTAGAATACCATATTGTTAATAAGCTAGACCCACACAAATAGATTTCATAAATGCATCTGATGCGGTTTTGTGTAAGGTTAGAATCCCATGTGGGATCCTAGTCATACACAGAACCGCATCAGATACATTTATGAAATCCTTGTTAAAAGCTATTTGGGGATAAGGAGAGAATGGCTGCAACTATCACGTGGTAGTCTCAGTCCTCAGAAGATTTAGTGGGTACACCATTATCTATATGGAGATCATTAGTGGCATATGATCTCTCTTTATGCCCCAACAAATGGAGCTTGAGTAACCACATCAGTATTACATTACTCAATGCACATTCCCAATTAAAAACACCATTTTATATTACATTATTATACTCCATTTCAGCGTTTGATTATAGACGTAGAAAAAAAATTGGACTAAGGGATGAATTTTATGTAAACTAAGTCCCTATGGCTGAAAATGCAACTTGTTCCCTTATACAGTTTGATACTTCAAGAAGGCTTAAATTATTCTGTGCAAAGCTAATCTGCACTTCAAATCTTTCTTCGATTTTCAGACTTTGGTCTTATATAAAATCATATACATTGGAAAAGGAAATATTTCCTGGCATCGGAGATTTAACTTACCCAAATAAAACCCAGGAGATTTGAGCTACACTTGTCAGTTCCGGAAGCTTAGGGTGAGGTCAGTGATGGAACAAGATAACAATATTACCCATGCTATTTCCCTCCTTTACAATCGGAAAGCTTAAGAGGAAAAGTTCTGAACAACAATAGTACCATGTAGTCTACATCAAAGAATATAAATTCCTTCCTATTCAGTACTAAACAGTGTGCTAAATGGAAACACCGTAAACCACATACTTAAGAAAGGTTCTACATCTTTGGGACGTGTTAGCCTTCTATGAATAAAACTAATAATAATGAACAAGGCAAGTGAAGCTACATGGACTCATTTTGGCAGAAAATACACAAAAAACAGAATATATGAAGTCCTTAATATAGAGTCTTTACTACAAAAAAGTAACAGACTTGCATAAATATGTTTGTTCCAACGACAACTTAGTGCTTTCGTTCACTTGAATTAGCAGTATACACACATGCATATGGCAATATAGCTATAGTTAGCTAGCCAAAGTCATTGATAATTTGGGTAATACAGTTTAAGAGTATGAGCTATTAGGATCCTTTTATTTGTGAAAATTTCAAAAATGACAATAGGAATAACGCTTAGTGACTATTCCCACTATAGCACTTAAAACCCTAGGCAGGGAAACAATAATAAACCTACAAAATGTTTCCTTACCTAATGTAATAAGAATTAACTGCAAAACAACCACTTGCCATTTTAAGAAATTAGAAAAAAAATCTGTATTCACAACATGAACAGATGTAAATCAGATACTAATATCATATCTGGTTGATAAAAATGAATAACTAGACCTAGTTTACGTTTAATACTTGTAGTGTACTTAAACTCCATATTCCTAACCAATGGAGAATATTCAGCGATACCCTTGTGCGGTAAGCATCATCATAATAAAAAAAAAAAAGAGAGGTAGTAAGATTTCGTCAATCCTTAACTACCTAATTTACATACCTGATATAAAAACTACAGAGCATTAGCATGGACAGGGCACATTACATCTGTAACACGATTTTTATTGGATGGTAACCAAAGGATGCCGTTTTAGAATCTTAGATTAAATGGGAAAGCAAATAGGGCATAATTTGTCAATATCACTATCCCTAATGATGGGGGAAAAACAAGTTCTATTCATTTCCTGTGTGACCTAAAAGACGATTTAATACTAATATCCCAGGAAAGTAAGAACTCTACCCTCATAATCCCTAAATGTAGTGAAATCAAATTGATATAAAATATAAAAACTGACTGAAAATCCTTGCATCCTTGCAATTTTTCTTGTCAAACATTAATTAAAAGTGGAGAAGAGAGTGGGTAGGGTATATTAAAACTTAGCACTATTCTTCTGCAGTAATTATGACAATACAGCTGGTTCAGTGGGACAGGCAGTCTTGACTAAATAAATAAATCATATGGAATATGTAGTAATTAAACCCAGCACACTCATGATATCAGATAGGTCAAGGAGGCTATGTAAAATAAAGTATTCTAAAAGTACTAATCATAAAAGTGAGAAAACATGATATACAGAATATGTGATAATATATATTATAGTGGTTTTAAAAATATAAAGTTGTATAATCTATATGATGACTTGGTAGTACTTATTAAATTTCACTGTGGGATTTTTTTTCTGCCAAAATGAATCCATGCAAAATACCACATACATATGGCAAAATTAATAGCAAAATACAAATATCCTCATGTTTAAATAATAATAGTAATAATAATAATAATAATAATAATAATAATAAAAATTATAATGGCAAGTAAGTATATAAAAGCATATACAGTATTGTGCAAACAATATCTTGTTCCTCTATGCTAATAGCAAAACCTTAAAAGTCATATACAGTGTAACATTTCAAACCTAAATTTCTTTGAGATTTGTTCTAACATAAACTAGAAAAAAAAAGAGAGAGAGAGAAAAAAAATTGCATCTCAAAATAACAGTTTGCTTCTTGCTGACCTTTCCTGCAAGAAATTAAAGCAAAGCTGAAAATCCTTTATTCATTTCTGTCTTGTCAAAATCTATCTCCTTTTGAAACTGTTACAATAGCCTGCTGAATCCAAAAAATTGACCACAACAGAAAGAAAGGGAGGGAGCAGAATATTAACAAAACTTACTCATCCTTAACCCCTTCTTTTTGCTGCGCTGTACTTAGAAAAAACCTGAATGGCTAGGGAAGATAGAATATCTCACTCATCTTTCCTGCAAGTCGCATGAGCAGACCAAAAGGGATAAGGGAGTGATAACTGGAAATCCCATTTTCCCTTATTCTTTAATGCTTGAGACTGGGAGGTAATGACAAAGACCTGAAGCCTCTCGTTCTGTCCATTGTGGCTATTCTTTTAGCTTTAGCAAAGTACGGTATAAAATTAAATGAATATAATGATGAAATATCCAAGATATTAAGAATGTTCCCCAGAGTTGTATGCAACCCATATTAATCAGGGAACTAAAACAGGCAATAATAAGGAAACATAATCCACGAGTTAGCAGAGAGAGATTCTTATAAAGTAGCAAAAGTCATAGACTAGTAGGAAGAGGCTTGCAAGGAAAACAGAAATTGAAAAGAATAAACAATTTATCACTAGCTGCAGGACAAACATTTTCAGTTTTACTGTAAAATTAAGATAACATTGCACAGTTAACACACATCTAATTTTGGGATTTTTTAGTAATCATAAGTCCTAGGTTCGAGTCCCGGTCGGGGTAAAAAAAAAATAATTCATATATATATATATATATATATATATATATATATATATATATATATATATATATATATATATATATATATATATATATATATACATATATACGAAGTCTTACCCTTGTAAAATGGAGCTTCCCAACAATCTTGTCCAGGCTTTGCAGCCTTGAAAAGCTAGCATGCGGAGACCATGTCTTCGATAATCCGATATCCGAGAATTATTTCTGGAATAGACCTAATTGACTCAATAGAAGATGCTTCACTCTACTATCTCTTCATCTTTGATATCAAAATATAGTATATCTTCAAGACTTGTTTAACGTTTGCTGTCTTCTCTGGTGTCTTTAATATTCCATAAATGTACGATGATTCTCTTTTTTGGCTTCATATAACCAAATTCCTCGGAAGAGCACCGAGGCATATACAACCAGAAGACTTACTCTTGGAAGAAATTATCGTTTTCTTTGGGAGTGCAAAACTTCATATCATCGTCATTTTCAAGAAGGATCCAGTTCATCAGTGTTTGTTTGACTGCCGGACTATAGAGGGTTGCAGCCAACGAGAACTCACAAAGCAAAAGACTAGTCTTCGAGAAACCTATATCGTACCTGCTCTCCAACGTGGATATGGGGAAAATAGTATTTGATCGATGTGTGTAAAATTTGCAAGGGAAACACAAAGGAAGAAAATAAGGAAGACGCCTAAGAATACACCAAGGAACCCACCTAGGAAGGAACCAAGGAAGCCGCCTAAGATTACACCAAGGAACCCACCTAGGAAGGAACCAAGGAAGCCGCCTAAGAAGACTGGCCCACCCTCCGGAGGGCACCGGTGGGCTGGCCCTCCTCCCGGAGGGCACCGGGGGCTGGCCTTCCTCCCGGAGGGCGCCGGGGGGCTGGGCGCCCTCCGGGAGAAGGGGCAGCCCCCCGGGCGCCCTCCAGGAGGAGGGGCAGCCCCCCGGGCGCCCTCCGGGAGGAGGGGCAGCCCCCCGGGCGCCCTCCGGGAGGAGGGGCAGCCCCCAGGGCGCCCTCAGGGAGGAGGGGCAGCCCCCGGGCGAACTCCGGGAGGAGGGGCAGCCCCCCGGGCGCCCTCCGGGAGGAGGGGGCAGCCCCCCGGGCGCCCTCCGGGAGGAGGGGGCAGCCCCCCGGGCGCCCTCCGGGAGGAGGGGCAGCCCCCCGGGCGCCCTCCGGGAGGAGGGGGCAGCCCCCCGGGCGCCCTCCGGGAGGAGGGGGCAACCCCCCGGGCGCCCTCCGGGAGGAGGGGGCAGCCCCCCGGGCGCCCTCCGGGAGGAGGGGGCAGCCCCCCGGGCGCCCTCCGGGAGGAGGGGGCAGCCCCCCGGGCGCCCTCCGGGAGGAGGGGGCAGCCTCCCGGGCGCCCTCCGGGAGGAGGGGCAGCCCCCCGGGCGCCCTCCGGGAGGAGGGGCAGCCCCCCGGGCGCCCTCCGGGAGGAGGGCGCCGGGGGGGCTACCCCTCCTCCCGGGGGGCTGCCTGGGAGGAGGGGCAGCCCCCCGGGCACCCTCCGGGAGGAGGGGCAGCCCTCCGGGCGCCCTCCGGGAGGAGGGGACAGCCCCCCGGGCGCCCTCCGGGAGGAGGGGACAGCCCCCCGGGCGCCCTCCGGGAGGAGGGGGCAGCCCCCCGGGCGCCCTCCGGGAGGAGGGGGCAGCCCCCCGGGCGCCCTCCGGGAGGAGGGGGCAGCCCCCCGGGCGCCCTCCGGGAGGAGGGGGCAGCCCCCCGGGTGCCCTCCGGGAGGAGGGGGCAGCCCCCCGGGCGCCCTCCGGGAGGAGGGGGCAGCCCCCCGGGCGCCCTCCGGGAGGAGGGGGCAGCCCCCCGGGCGCCCTCCGGGAGGAGGGGGCAGCCCCCCGGGAGGAGGGGCAGCCCCCCGGGCGCCCTCCGGGAGGAGGGGCAGCCCCCCGGGCGCCCTCCGGGAGGAGGGGCAGCCCCCCGGGCGCCCTCCGGGAGGAGGGGGCAGCCCCCCGGGCGCCCTCCGGGAGGAGGGGGCAGCCCCGCGGGCGCCCTCCGGGAGGAGGGGGCAGCCCCCCGGGCGCCCTCCGGGAGGAGGGGGCAGCCCCCCGGGCGCCATCCGGGAGGAGGGGGCAGCCCCCCGGGCAGCCCCCCGGGAGGAGGGGCAGCCCCCCGGGCAGCCCCCCGGGAGGAGGGGCAGCCCCCCGGACGCCCTCCGGGAGGAGGGGCAGCCCTCCGGGCGAACTCCGGGAGGAGGGACAGCCCCCCGGGTGCCCTCCGGGAGGAGGGGTAGCCCCCCGGGAGGATGGGCAGCCCCCCGGGCGCCCTCCGGGAGGAGGGGCAGCCCCCCGGGCGCCCTCCGGGAGGAGGGGCAGCCCCCCGGGCGCCCTCCGGGAGGAGGGGCAGACCCCCAGGTGCCCTCCGGGAGGAGAAGCAGCCCCCCGGGCGCCCTCCGGGAGGAGGGGCAGCCCCCCGGGCGCCCTCCGGGAGGAGGGGCAGCCCCCCGGGCGCCCTCCGGGAGGAGGGGCAGCCCCCCGGGCGCCCTCCGGGAGGAGGGGCAGCCCCCCGGGTGCCCTCCGGGAGGAGGGCGCCCGGGGGGCTGCCCCTCCACTCGGGGGGCTGCCCGGGAGGAGGGGCAGCCCCCCGGGCGCCCTCTGGGAGGAGGGGCAGCCCCCCGGGCGCCCTCCGGGAGGAGGGGCAGCCCCATGGGCGCCCTCCGGGAGGAGGGGCAGCCCCCCGGGCGCCCTCCGGGAGGAGGGGCAGCCCTCCGGGCGCCCTCCGGGAGGAGGGGCACCCCCCGCAAGCCCTCCGGGAGGAGGGGCAGCCCCCCGGGCGCCCTCCGGGAGGAGGGGCAGCCCCCTGGGCGCCCTCCGGGAGGTGGGGCAGCCCCCCGGGTGCCCTCCGGGAGGAGGGCGCCCGGGGGGCTGCCCCTCCACTCGGGGGGCTGCCCGGGAGGAGGGGCAGCCCCCCGGGCGCCCTCCGGGAGGAGGGGCAGCCCCACTGGCGCCCTCCGGGAGGAGGGGCAGCAACCGGGCGCCCTCCGGGAGGAGGGGCAGCCCCCCGGGCGCCCTCCGGGAGGAGGGTCAGCCCCCGGGTGGCCTCCGGGAGGAGGGGCAGCCCCCCGGGCGCCCTCCGGGAGGAGTTTGCAGCCCCCCGGGCGCCCTCCGGGAGGAGGGGGCAGCCCCCCGGGCGCCCTCCGGGAGGAGGGGCAGCCCCCCGGGCGCCCTCCGGGAGGAGGGGTAGCCCCCCGGGCGCCCTCCGGGAGATAGGGAAGCCCCCCGGGCACCCTCAGGGAGGATGGGCACCCACCGGGCGCCCTCCTCCCGGGCAGCCCCCCGGGAGGAGGGGCAGCCCCCCGGGCGCCTTCTTCCCGGAGGGCACCCGGGGTGCTGCCCCTCCTCCCGGAGGGCACCCGGGGGGCTGCCAGGGAGAAGGGGCAGCCCAACAGGCGCCCTCCGGGAGGAGGGGCAGCCCCCCGGGCGCCCTCCGGGAGGAGGGGCAGCCCCCCGGGCGCCCTCCGGTAGGAGGGGCAGCCCGCCGGGCGCCCTCCGGGAGGAGGGGCAGCCCCCCGGGCGCCCTCCGGGAGGAGGGGGCAGCCCCCCGGGCGCCCTCCGGGAGGAGGGGCAGCCCCCCGGGCACCCTCGGGGAGGGAGGAGGGGCAGCCCTCCGGGAGGAGGGGCAGCCCCCCGGGCGCCCTCCGGGAGGAGGGGCAGCCCCCTGGGCGCCCTCCGGGAGGAGGGGCAGCCCACCGGGCGCCCTCCGGGAGGAGGGGCAGCCCCCCGGGCACCCTCCGGGAGGAGGGGCAGCCCCCCGGGCGCCCTCTGGGAGGAGGGGCAGCCCCCCGGGGCGCCCTCGGGAGGAGGGTCAGCCCCCCGGGCCCCCTCCGGGAGGAGGGGCAGCCCCCAGGGCGCCCTCCGGGAGGAGGGGCAGCCCCCCGGGCGCCCTCCGGGAGGAGGGGCAGCCCCCCGGGCGCCCTTCGGGAGGAGGGGCAGCCCCCCGGGCGCCCTCCGATTGGAGGGGCAGCCCTCCGGGTGCCCTCCGGGAGGAGGGGCAGCCCTCCGGGCGCCCTCCGGGAGGAGGGGCAGCCCCCCGGGCGCCCTCCGGGAGGAGGGGCAGCCCCCGGGCGCCCTCCGGGAGGAGGGGCAGCCCTCCGGGAGGAGGGGCAGCCCCCCGGGCGCCCTCCGGGAGGAGGGGCAGCCCCCCGGGCGCCCTCCGGGAGGAGGGGCAGCCTCCCGGGCGCCCTCCGGGAGGAGGGGCATCCCCCCGGGCGCCCTCCGGGATGAGGGGCAGTCCCCCGGGCGACCTCCGGGAGGAGGGACAGCCCCCCGGGCGCCCTCCGGGAGGAGGGACAGCCCCCCGGGCGCCCTCCGAGAGGAGGGACAGCCCCCCGGGCGCCTTCCGGGAGGAGGGACAGCCCCCCGGGCGCCCTCCGGGAGGAGGGGCAGCCCCCCGGGCGCCCTACGGGAGGAGGGGCAGCCCCCCGGGCGCCCTCCGGGAGGAGGGGCAGCCCCCCGGGCGCCCTCCTGGAGGAGGGGCAGCCCCCCGGGCGCCCTCCTGGAGGAGGGGCAGCCCCCGGGCGCCCTCCGGGAGGAGGGGCAGCCCCCCGGGCGCCCTCCGGGAGGAGGGGCAGCCCTCCGGGCGCCCTCCGGGAGGAGGGGCAGCCCCCCGGGCGCCCTCCGGGAGGAGAGGCAGCCCTCCGGGCGCCCTCCGGGAGGAAGGGCAGCCCCCCGGGCGCCCTCCGGGAGGAGGGGCAGCCCCCCGGGCGCCCTCCGGGAGGAGGGGCAGCTCCCCGGGCGCCCTCTGGGAGGAGGGGCAGCCCCCCGGGCGCCCTCCGGGAGGAGGGGCAGCCCCCCGGGCGCCCTCCGGGAGGAGGGGCAGCCCTCCGGGCGCCCTCCGGGAGCAGGGGCAGCCCCCCGGGCGCCCTCCGGGAGGAGGGGTAGCCCTCCAGGAGGAGGGGCAGCCCCCCGGGCGCCCTCCGGGAGGAGGGGCAGCCCCCCGGGCGCCCTCCGGGAGGAGGGGCAGCCCCCCGGGCGCCCTCCGGAAGTAGGGGCAGCCCCCCGGGCGACCTCCGGGAGGAGGGGCAGCCCCCCGGGCGCCCTCCTGGAGGAGGGGCAGCCCCCGGGCGCCCTCCTGGAGGAGGGGCAGCCCCCGGGAGCCCTCCGGGAGGAGGGGCAGCCCCCCGGGCGCCCTCCGGGAGGAGGGGCAGCCCTCCGGGCGCCCTCAGGGAGGAGAGGCAGCCCTCCGGGCGCCCTCCGGGAGGAGGGGCAGCCCCCCGGGCGCCCTCCGGGAGGAAGGGCAGCCCCCCGGGCGCCCTCCGGGAGGAGGGGCAGCCCCCCGGGCGCCGTCCGGGAGGAGGGGCAGCTCCCCGGGCGCCCTCTGGAAGGAGGGGCAGCCCCCCGGGCGCCCTCCGGGAGGAGGGGCAGCCCCCCGGGCGCCCTCCGGGAGGAGGGGCAGCCCTCCGGGCGCCCTCCGGGAGGAGGGGCAGCCCCCCGGGCGCCCTCCGGGAGGAGGGGTAGCCCTCCAGGAGGAGGGGCAGCCCCCCGGGCGCCCTCCGGGAGGAGGGGCAGCCCCCCGGGCGCCCTCCGGGAGGAGGGGCAGCCCCCCGGGCGCCCTCCGGGAGGAGGGGCAGCCCCCCGGGCGCCCTCCCGGAGGAAGGGCAGCCCCCCGGGTGCCCTCCGGGAGGAGGGCGCCCGGGGGGCTGCCCCTCCTGCCGGGGGGCTGCCCGGGAGGAGGGGCACCCCCCCGGGCGCCCTCCTGGAGGATTGGCAGCCCCCCGGGCGCCCTCCGGGAGGAGGGGCAGCCCCCCGGGCACCCTCCGGGAGGAGGGGCAGCCCCCCGGGCGCCCTCCGGGAGGAGGGGCAGCCCCCCTGGCGCCCTCCGGGAGGAGGGGCAGCAACCGGGCGCCCTCCGGGAGGAGGGGCAGCCCCCCGGGCGCCCTCCGGGAGGAGGGGCAGCCCCCCGGGTGCCCTCCGGGAGGAGGGGCAGCCCCCCGGGCGCCCTCTGGGAGGAGGGGGCAGCCCCCCGGGCGCCCTCCGGGAGGAGGGGGCAGCCCCCCGGGCGCCCTCCGGGAGGAGGGGGCAGCCCCCCGGGCGCCCTCCGGGAGGAGGGGCAGCCCCCCGGGCGCCCTCCGGGAGGAGGGGCAGCCCCCCGGGCGCCCTCCGGGAGGAGGGGAAGCCCCCCGGGCACCCTCAGGGAGGAGGGGCACCCACCGGGCGCCCTCCTCCCGCGCAGCCCCCCGGGAGGAGGGGCAGCCTCCCGGGCGCCTTCTTCCCGGAGGGCACCCGGGGGGCTGCCCCTCCTCCCGGAGGGCACCCGGGGGGCTGCCCGGGAGGAGGGGCAGCCCCCCGGGGGGCTGCCCGGGAGGAGGGGCAGCCCCCCGGGCGCCCTCCGGGAGGAGGGGCAGCCCCCCGGGCGCCCTCCTGGAGGAGGGGCAGCCCCCCGGGCGCCCTCCGGGAGGAGGGGCAGCCCCCCGGGCGCCCTCCGGTAGGAGGGGCAGCCCGCCGGGCGCCCTCCGGGAGGAGGGGCAGCCCCCCGGGCGCCCTCCGGGAGGAGGGGGCAGCCCCCCGGGCGCCCTCCGGGAGGAGGGGCAGCCCCCCGGGCACCCTCGGGGAGGGAGGAGGGGCAGCCCTCCGGGAGAAGGGGCAGCCCCCCGGGCGAACTCCGGGAGGAGGGGCAGCCCCCCGGGCGCCCTCCGGGAGGAGGGGCAGCCCCCCGGGCGCCCTCCGGGAGGAGGGGCAGCCCCCCGGGCACACTCCGGGAGGAGGGGCAGCCCCCCGGGCGCCCTCTGGGAGGAGGGGCAGCCCCCCGGGCGCCCTCCGGGAGGAGGGTCAGCCCCCCGGGCCCCCTCCGGGAGGAGGGGCAGCCCCCAGGGCGCCCTCCGGGAGGAGGGGCAGCCCTCCGGGTGCCCTCCGGGAGGAGGGGCAGCCCTCCGGGCGCCCTCCGGGAGGAGGGGCAGCCCCCCTGGCGCCCTCCGGGAGGAGGGGCAGCCCCCGGGCGCCCTCCGGGAGGAGGGGCAGCCCTCCGGGAGGAGGGGCAGCCCCCCGGGCGCCCTCCGGGAGGAGGGGCAGCCCCCCGGGCGCCCTCCGGGAGGAGGGGCATCCCCCCGGGCGCCCTCCGGGAGGAGGGGCATCCCCCCGGGCGCCCTCCGGGAGAAGGGGCAGTCCCCCGGGCGACCTCCGGGAGGAGGGACAGCCCCCCGGGCGCCCTCCGGGAGGAGGGACAGCCCCCCGGGCGCCCTCCGAGAGGAGGGACAGCCCCCCGGGCGCCCTCCGGGAGGAGGGACAGCCCCCCGAGCGCCCTCCGGGAGGAGGGGCAGCCCCCCGGGCGCCCTCCGGGAGGAGGGGCAGCCCCCCGGCGCCCTCCGGGAGGAGGGGCAGCCCCCCGGGCGCCCTCCTGGAGGAGGGGCAGCCCCCGGGCGCCCTCCGGGAGGAGGGGCAGCCCCCCAGGCGCCCTCCGGGAGGAGGGGCAGCCCCCCGGGCGCCCTCCGGGAGGAGGGGGCAGCCCCCCAGGCGCCCTCCGGGAGGAGGGGCAGCCCCCCGGGCGCCCTCCGGGAGGAGGGGCAGCCCCCCGGGCGCCCTCCGGGAGGAGGGGCAGCCCCCCGGGCGCCCTCCCGGAGGAAGGGCAGCCCCTCGGGTGCCCTCCGGGAGGAGGGCGCCCGGGGGGCTGCCCCTCCTGCCGGGGGGCTGCCCGGGAGGAGGGGCACCCCCCCGGGCGCCCTCCGGGAGGATTGGCAGCCCCCCGGGCGCCCTCCGGGAGGAGTGGCAGCCCCCCGGGCACCCTCCGGGAGGAGGGGCAGCCCCCCGGGCGCCCTCTGGGAGGAGGGGCAGCCCCTCGGGCGCCCTCCGGGAGGAGGGGCAGCCCCCCGGGCCCCCTCCGGGAGGAGGGGCAGCCCCCAGGGCGCCCTCCGGGAGGAGGAGCAGCCCCCCTGGCGCCATCCGGGAGGAGGGGCAGCCCCACGGGCGCCCTCCGGGAGGATGGGCAGCCCCCCGGGCGCCCTCCGGGAGGAGGGGCAGCCCCCCGGGCGCCCTCCGGGAGGAGGGGCAGCCCCACGGGCGCCCTCCGGGAGGAGGGGCAGCCCCCCGGGCGCCCTCCGGGAGGAGGGGCAGCCCCCCGGGCGCCCTCCGGGAGGAGGGACAGCCCCCCGGGCGCCCTCCGGGAGGAGGGACAGCCCCCCGGGCGCCCTCCGGGAGGAGGGGCAGCCCCCCGGGCGGGCTCCGGGAGGAGGGGCAGCCCCCCGGGCGCCCTCCGGGAGGAGGGGCAGCCCCACGGGCGCCCTCCGGGAGGAGGGGCAGCCCCCCGGGCGCCCTCCGGGAGGAGGGGCAGCCCTCCGGGAGGAGGGGCAGCCCTCCGGGAGGAGGGGCAGCCCCCCGGGCGCCCTCCGGGAGGAGGGGTAGCCCCCCGGGCGCCCTCCGGGAGGAGGGGTAGCCCCCCGGGCGCCCTCCGGGAGGAGGGACAGCCCCCCGGGCGCCCTCCGGGAGGAGGGACAGCCCCCCGGGCGCCCTCCGGGAGGAGGGACAGCCCCCCGGGCGCCCTCCGGGAGGAGGGACAGCCCCCCGGGCGCCCTCCGGGAGGAGGGACAGCCCCCCGGGCGCCCTCCGGGAGGAGGGACAGCCCCCCGGGCGCCCTCCGGGAGGAGGGACAGCCCCCCGGGCGCCCTCCGGGAGGAGGGGCAGCCCCCCGGGCGCCCTCCGGGAGGAGGGGCAGCCCCCCGGGCGCCCTCCGGGAGGAGGGGCAGCTCCCCGGGCGCCCTCTGGGAGGAGGGGCAGCCCCCCGGGCGCCCTCCGGGAGGAGGGGCAGCCCCCCGGGCGCCCTCCGGGAGGAGGGGCAGCCCTCCGGGCGCCCTCCGGGAGGAGGGGCAGCCCCCCGGGCGCCCTCCGGGAGGAGGGGTAGCCCTCCAGGAGGAGGGGCAGCCCCACGGGCGCCCTCCGGGAGGAGGGGCAGCCCCCCGGGCGCCCTCCGGGAGGAGGGGCAGCCCTTCGGGCGCCCTCCGGGAGTAGGGGCAGCCCCCCGGGCGCCCTCCGGGAGGAGGGGGCAGCCCCCCAGGCGCCCTCCGGGAGGAGGGGCAGCCCCCCGGGCGCCCTCCGGGAGGAGGGGCAGCCCCCCGGACGCCCTCCGGGAGGAGGGGCAGCCCCCCGGGCGCCCTCCCGGAGGAAGGGCAGCCCCCCGGGTGACCTCCGGGAGGAGGGCGCCCGGGGGGCTGCCCCTCCTGCCGGGGGGCTGCACGGGAGGAGGGGCACCCCCCCGGGCGCCCTCCGGGAGGATTGGCAGCCCCCCGGGCGCCCTCCGGGAGGAGGGGCAGCCCCCCGGGCACCCTCCGGGAGGAGGGGTAGCCCCCCGGGCGCCCTCTGGGAGGAGGGGCAGCCCCCCGGGCGCCCTCCGGGAGGAGGGGCAGCCCCCCGGGCCCCCTCCATGAGGAGGGGCAGCCCCCAGGGCGCCCTCCGGGAGGAGGAGCAGCCCCCCTGGCGCCCTCCGGGAGGAGGGGCAGCCCCCCGGGCGCCCTCCGGGAGGAGGGGGAGCCCCCCGGGCGCCCTCCGGGAGGAGGGGCAGCCCCCCGGGCGCCCTCCGGGAGGAGGGGCAGCCCCACGGGCGCCCTCCGGGAAGAGGGGCAACCCCCCAACCGCCCTCCGGGAGGAGGGGCAGCCCTCCGGGCGCCCTCCGGGAGGAGGGACAGCCCCCCGGGCGCCCTCCGGGAGGAGGGGCAGCCCCCCGGGCGCCCTCCGGGAGGAGGGGCAGCCCCCCGGGCGCCCTCCGGGAGGAGGGGCAGCCCCCCGGGCGCCCTCCGGGAGGAGGGGCAGCCCCCCGGGCGCCCTCCGGGAGGAGGGCCAGCCCCCCGGGCGCCCTCCGGGAGGAGGGGCAGCCCTCCGGGCGCCCTCCGGGAGGAGGGTCAGCCCCCCGGGCGCCCTCCGGGAGGAGGGGCAGCCCCCCGGGCGCCCTCCCGGATGAAGGGCAGCCCCCCGGGTGCCCTCCGGGAGGAGGGCGCCCGGGGGGCTGCCCCTCCTGCCGGGGGGCTGCCCGGGAGGAGGGGCACCCCCCCGGGCGCCCTCCTGGAGGATTGGCAGCCCCCCGGGCGCCCTCCGGGAGGAGGGGCAGCCCCCCGGGCACCCTCCGGGAGGAGGGGCAGCCCCCCGGGCGCCCTCCGGGAGGAGGGGCAGCCCCCCTGGAGCCCTCCGGGAGGAGGGGCAGCAACCGGGCGCCCTCCGGGAGGAGGGGCAGCCCCCCGGGCGCCCTCCGGGAGGAGGGGCAGCCCCCCGGGTGCCCTCCGGGAGGAGGGGCAGCCCCCCGGGCGCCCTTTGGGAGGAGGGGGCAGCCCCCCGGGCGCCCTCCGGGAGGAGGGGGCAGCCCCCCGGGCGCCCTCCGGGAGGAGGGGGCAGCCCCCCGGGCGCCCTCCGGGAGGAGGGGCAGCCCCCCGGGCGCCCTCCTGGAGGAGGGGCAGCCCCCCGGGCGCCCTCCGGGAGGAGGGGCAGCCCCCCGGGCGCCCTCCGGTAGGAGGGGCAGCCCGCCGGGCGCCCTCCGGGAGGAGGGGCAGCCCCCCGGGCACCCTCCGGGAGGAGGGGGCAGCCCCCCGGGCGCCCTCCGGGAGGAGGGGCAGCCCCCCGGGCACCCTCGGGGAGGGAGGAGTGGCAGCCCTCCGGGAGGAGGGGCAGCCCCCCGGGCGCCCTCCGGGAGGAGGGGCAGCCCCCCGGGCGCCCTCCGGGAGGAGGGGCAGCCCCCCGGGCGCCCTCCGGGAGGAGGGGCAGCCCCCCGGGCGCCCTCCGGGAGGAGGGGCAGCCCCCCGGGCGCCCTCCGGGAGGAGGGGCAGCCCCCCGGGCGCCCTCCGGGAGGAGGGGCAGCTCCCCGGGCACCCTCCGGGAGGAGGGGCAGCCCCCCGGGCGCCCTCTGGGAGGAGGGGCAGCCCCCCGGGCGCCCTCCAGGAGGAGGGTCAGCCCCCCGGGCCTCCTCCGGGAGGAGGGGCAGCCCCCAGGGCGCCCTCCGGGAGGAGGGGCAGCCCCCCGGGCGCCCTCCGGGAGGAGGGGCAGCCCCCCGGGCGCCCTCCGGGAGGAGGGGCAACCCTCCGGGTGCCCTCCGGGAGGAGGGGCAGCCCTCCGGGCGCCCTCCGGGAGGAGGGGCAGCCCCCCGGGCGCCCTCCGGGAGGAGGGGCAGCCCCCGGGCGCCCTCCGGGAGGAGGGGCAGCCCTCCGGGAGGAGGGGCAGCCCCCCGGGCGCCCTCCGGGAGGAGGGGCAGCCCCCCGGGCGCCCTCCGGGAGGAGGGGCATCCCCCCGGGCGCCCTCCGGGAGGAGGGGCATCCCCCCGGGCGCCCTCCGGGAGAAGGGGCAGTCCCCCGGGCGACCTCCGGGAGGAGGGACAGCCCCCCGGGCGCCCTCCGGGAGGAGGGACAGCCCCCCGGGCGCCCTCCGAGAGGAGGGACAGCCCCCCGGGCGCCCTCCGGGAGGAGGGACAGCCCCCCGAGCGCCCTCCGGGAGGAGGGGCAGCCCCACGGGCGCCCTCCGGGAGGAGGGGCAGCCCCCCGGGCGCCCTCCGGGAGGAGGGGCAGCCCCCCGGGCGCCCTCCGGGAGGAGGGGCAGCCCCCCGGGCGCCCTCCGGGAGGAAGGGCAGCCCCCCGGGCGCCCTCCTGGAGGAGGGGCAGCCCCCCGGGCGCCCTCCGGGAGGAGGGGCAGCCCTCCGGGCGCCCTCCGGGAGGAGAGGCAGCCCTCCGGGCGCCCTCTGGGCGCCCTCCGGGAGGAGGGGCAGCCCCCCGGGCGCCCTCCGGGAGGAAGGGCAGCCCCCCGGGCGCCCTCCGGGAGGAGGGGCAGCCCCCCGGGCGCCCTCCGGGAGGAGGGGCAGCTCCCCGGGCGCCCTCTGGGAGGAGGGGCAGCCCCCTGGGCGCCCTCCGGGAGGAGGGGCAGCCTCCCGGGCGCCCTCCGGGAGGAGGGGCAGTCCTCCGGGCGCCCTCCGGGAGGAGGGGCAGCCCCCCGGGCGCCCTCCGGGAGGAGGGGTAGCCCTCCAGGAGGAGGGGCAGCCCCCCGGGCGCCCTCCGGGAGGATTGGCAGCCCCCCGGGCGCCCTCCAGGAGGAGGGGCAGCCCCCCGGGCGCACTCCGGGAGTAGGGGCAGCCCCCCGGGCGCCCTCCGGGAGGAGGGGGCAGCCCCCCAGGCGCCCTCCGGGAGGAGGGGCAGCCCCCCGGGCGCCCTCCGGGAGGAGGGGCAGACCCCCGGGCGCCCTCCGGGAGGAGGGGCAGCCCCCCGGGCGCCCTCCCGGAGGAAGGGCAGCCCCCCGGGTGCCCTCCGGGAGGAGGGCGCCCGGGGGGCTGCCCCTCCTGCCGGGGGGCTGCCCGGGAGGAGGGGCACCCCCCCGGGCGCCCTCCGGGAGGATTGGCAGCCCCCCGGGCGCCCTCCGGGAGGAGGGGCAGCCCCCCGGGCACCCTCCGGGAGGAGGGGAAGCTCCCCGGGCGCCCTCTGGGAGGAGGGGCAGCCCCTCGGGCGCCCTCCGGGAGGAGGGGCAGCCCCCCGGGCCCCCTCCGGGAGGAGGGGCAGCCCCCAGGGCGCCCTCCGGGAGGAGGAGCAGCCCCCCTGGCGCCATCCGGGAGGAGGGGCAGCCCCCCGGGCGCCCTCCGGGAGGATGGGCAGCCCCCCAGGCGCCCTCCGGGAGGAGGGGCAGCCCCCCGGGCGCCCTCCGGGAGGAGGGGCAGCCCCACGGGCGCCCTCCGGGAGGAGGGGCAGCCCCCCGGGCGCCCTCCGGGAGGAGGGGCAGCCCTCCGGGAGGAGGGGCAGCCCCCCGGGCGCCCTCCGGGAGGAGGGGTAGCCCCCCGGACGCCCTCCGGGAGGAGGGGCAGCCCCCCGGGCGCCCTCCGGGAGGAGGGACAGCCCCCCGGGCGCCCTCCGGGAGGAGGGACAGCCCCCCGGGCGCCCTCCGGGAGGAGGGGCAGCCCCCCGGGCGGGCTCCGGGAGGAGGGGCAGCCCCCCTGGCGCCCTCCGGGAGGAGGGGCAGCTACCCGGGCGCCCTCTGGGAGGTGGGGCAGCCCCACGGGCGCCCTCCGGGAGGAGGGGCAGCTCCCCGGGCGCCCTCCGGGAGGATTGGCAGCCCCCCGGGCACCCTCCGGGAGGAGGGGCAGCCCCCCGGGCGCCCTCTGGGAGGAGGGGCATCCCCTCGGGCGCCCTCCGGGAGGAGGGGCAGCCCCCCGGGCCCCCTCCGGGAGGAGGGGCAGCCCCCAGGGCGCCCTCCGGGAGGAGGAGCAGCCCCCCTGGCTCCCTCTGGGAGGAGGGGCAGCCCCCCGGGCGCCCTCCGGGAGGAGGGGTAGCCCCCCGGGCGCCCTCCGGGAGGAGGGGCAGCCCCCCGGGCGCCCTCCGGGAGGAGGGGCAGCCCCACGGGCGCCCTCCGGGAGGAGGGGCAGCCCCCCGGGCGCCCTCCGGGAGGAGGGGCAGCCCCCCGGGCGCCCTCCGGGAGGAGGGGTAGCCCCCCGGGCGCCCTCCGGGAGGAGGGGTAGCCCCCCGGGCGCCCTCCGGGAGGAGGGACAGCCCCCCGGGCGCCCTCCGGGAGGAGGGACAGCCCCCCGGGCGCCCTCCGGGAGGAGGGACAGCCCCCCGGGCGCCCTCCGGGAGGAGGGACAGCCCCCCGGGCGCCCTCCGGGAGGAGGGGCAGCCCCCCGGGCGCCCTCCGGGAGGAGGGGCAGCCCCCCGGGCGCCCTCCGGGAGGAGGGGCAGCTCCCCGGGCGCCCTCTGGGAGGAGGGGCAGCTCCCCGGGCGCCCTCTGGGAGGAGGGGCAGCCCCCCGGGCGCCCTCCGGGAGGAGGGGCAGCCCCCCGGGCGCCCTCCGGGAGGAGGGGCAGCCCTCCGGGCGCCCTCCGGGAGGAGGGGCAGCCCCCCGGGCGCCCTCCGGGAGGAGGGGTAGCCCTCCAGGAGGAGGGGCAGCCCCACGGGCGCCCTCCGGGAGGAGGGGCAGCCCCCCGGGCGCCCTCCGGGAGGAGGGGCAGCCCTTCGGGCGCCCTCCGGGAGTAGGGGCAGCCCCCCGGGCGCCCTCCGGGAGGAGGGGGCAGCCCCCCAGGCGCCCTCCGGGAGGAGGGGCAGCCCCCCGGGCGCCCTCCGGGAGGAGGGGCAGCCCCCCGGGCGCCCTCCCTGAGGAAGGGCAGCCCCCCGGGTGCCCTCCGGGAGGAGGGCGCCCGGGGGGCTGCCCCTCCTGCCGGGGGGCTGCCCGGGAGGAGGGGCACCCCCCCGGGCGCCCTCCGGGAGGATTGGCAGCCCCCCGGGCGCCCTCCGGGAGGAGGGGCAGCCCCCCGGGCACCCTCCGGGAGGAGGGGCAGCCCCCCGGGCGCCCTCTGGGAGGAGGGGCAGCCCCCCGGGCGCCCTCCGGGAGGAGGGGCAGCCCCCCGGGCCCCCTCCGGGAGGAGGGGCAGCCCCCAGGGCGCCCTCCGGGAGGAGGAGCAGCCCCCCTGGCGCCCTCCGGGAGGAGGGGCAGCCCCCCGGGCGCCCTCCGGGAGGAGGGGCAGCCCCCCGGGCGCCCTCCGGGAGGAGGGGCAGCCCCCCGGGCGCCCTCCGGGAGGAGGGGCAGCCCCACGGGCGCCCTCCGGGAGGAGGGGCAACCCCCCGGGCGCCCTCCGGGAGGAGGGGCAGCCCTCCGGGCGCCCTCCGGGAGGAGGGACAGCCCCCCGGGCGCCCTCCGGGAGGAGGGGCAGCC
>JAXCGZ010013865.1:42500-49243 GCA_037179515.1 Halocaridina rubra | reverse complement strand
CAGGGACGGATAAGACCTTTGTAAATTTTAAGTAACTGCAAAGAGGAAAAGTAATAACAAAAACGAAGCAAAACCCCCAATTTTTTAGATGAAGATTTAGAAATTTGGATTATGTAATTCCTCCAAGACAAGTTGGAGCCTATATGGATTCCTAATATGTTGATAGAGTTAAGAGGGTAAGTTTCATTAGTCTCGAAGACAATAGGCTTATCAGGAGGAGAAGAAGATAAAGAAATAGCCAGAAACTGTGTCTTGGAGGCATTGAATTTAACTAAGTTTTGAGTGCCCCACTCAGATACTCTCTGCAAATCGGAGTTGAGAGTAGAAGAAAGAGTGATACGAGATTGATTACGAGTAGCAGATGAAGGTTGTGAAGAAAAGGCAGAGGAAAAGTGGAGGGTAGAATCATCAGCAAAGGCATGAAGAAGAGAGGAAGATGGGGATTGTAGAAGATCATTGATGAAGAGAAGGAAGAGAGTTGGTGAAAGAACAGAGCCCTGTAGAAAACCACTGGTAACAGAGAAAGGGCTAGATGTCGCGCCATCAACAACTACAGATATAAAACGGTCAGTAAGAAAACTGGAAATCAGAGAACAGAAAGAAGGGGTAAAGCCATAGGCAGGGAGTTTGGTCAACAGAGCCTTGTGCCAGACTCTGTCAAAAGCCTTAGAGATATCAAGGGCGACGACAAAGGATTCCCCATAGTTCCTCAGCGAAGATGACCATACACGAATAAGATAGGACAGGAGATCACAAGTGGATCTTGCCTTGCGGAAGCTGTACTGATGATCGGAGATAAGTGAGTTAGATTCAAGGCGTTTCAAGAATAGATTGGTCACCCTTCTTAGGAACAGGTTGAACTAGAGCATGCTTCCAAGATGAAGGATAGATACTGGTTGACAGAATGAGGCAAAAAAGACGGCAAAGCATGGGAGCCAGTTCATCTGCAAACTCCTTAAGGAACCTCGCAGGGATACCATCAGGTCCAGATACCTTGTTCGTCTTTAGCGAGCGAAGAACCTTATGAACTTTGTGTGAAGAAAGGATAAGGGTGGGCATAGGGTTAGAGAGGGGTAAAGACTGAGGATCAGGTGTGCTGGAATCGTTGATAGAAGAGTTGGCAGAAAAATGAGAGCCAAAGAGAGTGGCTTTATCAGTGGGAGAGCAAGCTATAGAACCATCAGAACGAATGAGAAGGGGAAAGCTTGAGATACAGAAGTTTTTGGAGATGTTTTTGGCAAAGGACCAGAAACATTTGTCAGTGGGAGAGGAGTCAAGGTCACCAACTTTCATTCTTATGAAGGAAGCCTTAGACCTATGAATCTGAACAGTACAATGATTTCTAGCTACAATAAAAGCAGAGTGAGTTAAATCAGAAGGTGAGGCATGGTAAGACCGGTGTGCCCGATTCCTGCAGGCACGGTCAAATCAAGGTTTAGGGGGAGAAAAAGTTTTCCTAGAGGAGGGGATGTACGCCTCCATTCCCGAGGTTATGATCTTGGCAACTTTTAGGGCTACCTGATCAGGGTTACGGAACCGAAAGCAGTAGTCATCCGATGGGAAGTCAAAGAGGAAGTTACGCAAATCTTCACTTTGGGTATGCTCAAAGTGCTAAAGACGGTGCTGAATAGGAGGGATTGGTGGAGGGGGAGCAAAAATGGAAGAAATTGAGATCACAAAGTGGTTAGCTTTACCAAGAGGGGAAAGTTCAGAATAAGAGTAGTTAGATGGGTTAGAAGTAAAAATGGGTCAAGAGTGTTGGCTGCATATTCGTGTCGATCGGGAACACATGCAGGATGTGTGATAATTAACTCCATATCATGAGTAATTTAGAAAGCAAGGGCCTCACTTCATCCCACATCAGTGTGAGAAGAATTAAGACACTCACTTTGGTGTACATTGAAATCTTCAATATAGAGAACTTCAGCATCTGGGTGTTAAGATAGCAAGGACTCATGGCAAGAGGGCTGATATTCATAGAATGGCACAACTTCAGTGGAGTTTGGAGAACAGTAGCAGAAGCAAAGGAATATAGTGGAAATGGAGAGATAGATTTTTAGCCAGAAAACATCAAAGTCAGGAGATTCAAGGTCCATCAGTCTCGCAATAGGAGTGTGAGTGTTGCAGTAGGCACAGACCCCACCTTTGGAAAGAAAACGAGAATACAGGTTATAGTGAGAGATTTGAAATGGGTCATGGGAAGCATGGCTAGACAGCTGGGTTTCAGACAGGAGGAGGAAGTTAGGGAGGAAGGTACCCAAGTGCTGTTCCTCAGACAAAAGAGTAGAGTTCAAGCCACGAATGTTAGATTAGTTAAGAGTCAAAGAAGCAGAGCTTTTAGGAGGTGCAAGGTTTAGGACAGAATCATTACTACCACTAGGCATGTCTATCAGCAAGTCAGTAGTGGAGTCAACAAGATCCCTGGAGATTTTTAGCATCCCTCTTTGCCGGGTACTGGGGGCCTTGAGCTGTGTACCTTCCATAAATATAGCAAATATGAGGAAAAAAGGGGGCAAAAAGAAACATATGGAGAGTGTTGTGACTTGTCAAATGTAATGGGATTATATATATATATATATATATATATATATATATATATATATATATATATATATATATATATATATATATATATATATATATATATATATATATATATATATATATATATATAGTATAAGTAATTTTTTAAATTAACATATTTCAGATCTCCAAGAAGCTACAGAATTAACAGATCTCGGCTATCATTCAATCTTAGAAGAAGATGAACGTAAGGCTTTCCTTTTATTTATTTGTTTAAAGTTATGTTCACCGCCATCTCAACTAACAGTCTTATATTAATCATAACTCTAGTAAGAGTGGTAGCATACTCCCGTTGTCATTGCAATAGTAAATATGGCTATCAAAGGTATGTCAATTTACAATAAAAATTTTCTCAGTGCAACCATAACATTGTTATTATTAATGATGTAGTTAACAGTATTCTATATTTTGTTTATATAAATGCATTTCCATTATAAGATAATAGAGTGGCATTACCTGTTAAATAGATGAATAATTGGTGCCTCAACATACCCTGCCCATTATTACGTCTTTTATCACTTGTTCTGTACCTGTTAAGCAAATTCATGGAGAGAGGGCTTGCATACCCGGTTTCCCTTTCCCTCTTCATTGCATTCTATAATACACGTACGGTAGCATATGAGGAATGTAATTATTCTCACCACTTTGCAGGACGACTACTACCAATAATAATAATAATAATAATAATAATAATAATTGCTACTTCTGCCATTATTTTAGATTTCAGCGTTTGCCATACACCGTCATTTGATTTGTGCATGTAACCATACACCGTCATGTAAATATTGCGTGTTTATGGTATACTTGACTATTATTATTATTATTATTATTATTATTAATATTATTATTATTATTATTTTATTATTATTATTATTATTATTATTATTATTATTATTATTATTTCTTCTTACAGATGCTGCCAGCAATGCCTCAGGCCTATTGAAGGAGATGTGTTCTTCAGGAGGAGATGGAAGGTTAACTTCATCGCTTTTGCAGAAACTGTCTCAATTTACTCATGCCTTGGCGAGGTCATCTTCATCGTCTTTGCCTTACCTTACTTCTACATGCCCTGTACCGATAAGGTATGTAATTTCAACATGTCCTTTAATGCCCTGTGATAATAACAATTTAAATTCCTTGAATACTTAGTAACAATATTTTATGCATATTTCATGGGCAGAATATGCAGTTTTTAGTTAAATTGCTCTGTTGGTTAATTCTCTTGTCATAAATAACACAAATATATGTCTGTCATTTAACAGGAGACTAGTAGCTCTAGCAGCAGCCATAGTGGGAGGACCTCATGCTCTACCTTTTTTTGTGATGCAGCTTGCTGTAAGTATTATTATTATTATTATTATTATTATTATTATTATTATTATTATTATTATTATTATTATTATTATTATTATTATTATTATTACATACTTCTCATGGGTGGAGAAAATTTGACCCCATATTCCTGCATGTTGTAAGTATTGAATGAAAGGGCTGTCAGGTACATACTTTCTGAGGGGTATGATGAAACCCTGCCCTGTCTCCATTTTTGTGCAATTTTAGCAACCTTACTGGCTTTAGCGGAATATGGCTCTATGTTTGAAAAAAATATTATTAATATTATTATTTGTTTTTTTACCTCCTAAGAACACTTATTTTTTCTAAGTTCCCTATTTATCAGTCTAGCCTGTCTCTCCACCCTTCATACCTAGTTACTGGTTATTTCTTCCTCTCTCTAATATCTCTTTGAACTTTCTATGCTTGCTTTTTGTACCTCTTAGTAATCATGGGCTCATGAAATTATTACCCCTCAGTAATCTTCTCCTTGTTTGTAGTGAAGTCCTATGGTACTTTCCTCTCTCGAATCTCTTCCTTATCTTGTATAAGTTTTTATCATCCCTTAGGCTCCTTACCTATCTCCAAACTCTTCCATTTGATAAGAGGAAGTTTGGAGGATTTATGAAGGTTCTATACTCTCTTTAATATTTTCCATCTATTTTCAGGCATTGTCATGGATTCCTGGAAGATCCTTTATCTATGTCTTAGCTCCTACTTTATTTGATCTACTCTACAGGGTTCCTGGATGCTCTTTATCTTACTCTAAACTTTGCTGTCATTCATGAAAAATCTGAAAGATTTTTGAAGACTCTTTACTACTCTGTAAACCATTCTTACTTTTACAGGAATTTTCACGGATTCCTGAGGGGCCTATCAAGTATGGAGAGGAATTCCTATTTACAATGGCATTAAAGAATTTAGTCAGTCCTACACATCACTCTGCTTCTTCTCTCCCTATTGATTATTTCACTCGGAGAGAAAACCAGATGGTCTATGAAGAGGTGAGATGGAATACATGATCATCTTTTATATGTTGAAATGTATAATGGAATTAGACCATCATTTTGCACTTTGCTGAAGATACCAATCACTTATTATAACCTCAGTTTAGTTATGCAGACTGCAATTCAATGTTTAACTTATTTTGCAGCTTGTGGACTACCTATTAGACCAAGACTCTCCTGCTGTAGCAGGAGTTGCCACCTTACTTGAGGGACTTAAAAAGGGTGCACCTCAACTTTTTGAGAGGCTTTTGGAGAAAAGCTCACCTTTTCTATCACCTGCTGAGGCTTGTGAAGATGGACGACATGATGAGGTAAGGTCAATTGTATGTTTAAATTTCTCTGTAATTGTAAGTTTTCTAATGGGGTTTCTATTCATCAAGAAAAGAAATTAAAAACAACACTACATATTACTCAATTAGATAATCAATATCACAAGTCCACAGTTGTTGATGCTGGGTCCAAAAGCAGTGATTGTTTTACAGATTATTAGTTTAACAGAAATCGTAATTTGTATAACACAAGGGAAAACTAGTAACGGAGATTATATGTTGATGCACGTGTGATGTGGGGCAATAAATTACTCACATGTTACTTGTGTTAGATATAGGATGCGGCATCCACCTAGTATCTCACCAAACCATATCTTTGCTAATGTAATGTTTATATTGGTCACTGGTTTCCTTTTATTCCAGTTCTTCTAATTCTTATCTTCTAATTAATGCATAGTAGACTTGGTATTTGATGAAATTACTAGATAGAAAAAGGCACTTGTTCATTAACAGAATGAATTATTTTTTGTATTTCTATGGTGGAATTCCTTTATTTTTTTATGGGAAAATTCTGTTTGCTATATTGAATTCTAATTTCCTTTCATTTTTTATATCCTAAATTTAACAGCTAGTTTACAGAACTGTAATTAAAACCTGAATATTTTTTAAGTATACCTTTACTCCAGTTCATGAATAGCTGTTTTAGTGTATGTTTCTATTTGTATTGACTTGGCCTACGAGAGTGACTAGTTTACTTATTAAGCGGTATCTGTGATTTCAGATTAATATCGCCACCTAGTTGTTTACGCTCACTAATTACTCAAGTAGCCACATAAATTTTCTTTCAGAACTAGCCTTAAAGGAATGTGCTCTAACATTATGCTTCGGCACCACTGTGAAAATTTATATTTACAGACATACCCCAACATACGAACCTCCGATATACAAGCTTCTGGAGATAATAACATGTTAAAAGTGCATTTCCTCTGCAGTCTACTAATAAAATGCAGCAAATTTTGGATGGTTCTAGCGTTTCAATAATAATAAAAAAACAAATGTAATATATTCTGACACAACATTGTTATGTTATGCACATGATGTATAGGAAAGTTTGATAGACATATTATTGTACACTATACAGTACTGTACATACAATATCAACTTACAGACAATTCTGGATATAAACGTCCATTCGGAACGCAACTCATTCATAAGTTCGGGAGCGTCTGTATATATATATATATATATATATATATATATATATATATATATATATATATATATATATATATATATATATATATATATATATATATATATATGGATGGTTATGAATACCTAAGGAAAGAAATTTTGAGATCTTTAGCACTTTCGAGTATATTTATCTGTTACTCATCTTCAGATGTAGAAAATTATACTCCAATGCACTAAGGATCTCGAAATTTCTTTCAGTTTTCTTACGTAGCCATAACCATTCACATTTGCAATATTCACTTCTTTCTCGTGAAACAATCATATATATATATATATATATATATATATATATATATAT